>BRDA01060232.1:0-28131 GCA_036984385.1 Crenuchus spilurus
ACTGAAGCTTCTCGGTCATTTTATTCCAGTCTGGATCAATTTAGGCTTGTCTAGACACGTCCATACAGGCTGATGTCACCATCACTGCTGGTACTTATTGTATTTGGTGTGCTAGCATGTTAATCCACCCGAGATCCTCCCATGAGAAAGCATTATCTGGATTCAGAGAGAATACAACAGCCTAGAAACTCAGTTGTCCGGGGCATCTCGATTTGAGATTATTACTGAGGAGATGTACAGAGGACTAAATAGGGTTTAAGGGTGTCCTTCAAGACTTTCTGAATTACAAAGCAATGCATAGTCTCACAAGTGGACAAAACACTGTTCAATGTATTTCTGAATATTCACTAATACAGTAATATTATGTTCATGAAGTCTTATCCTTTTACATCAGAAAATATCACCAAACAAATGAGATGTTTGTACTGAAAATAGCACCAATTTTAATGAATAATTTCCCCTTTACTTTAATAATCACAGGAAGCTCTTATTTTGGAAAGTTGTGCACACTAACAGATGTTTAGATTAGCTGTGTGCTGAGATGTAACACTGCCTACCAGTAGATGCCTTTTAAGCATTTAGTCATCACATCCCCTTTACGAGCATGACATTTGCTGTTGCTGTATGCAGTGTATGTGATCAAAAACGGGAATAGGAATCCCACATCACTTGAGTATTATTGTTTGTTTTAACAACAATAAGCTCTTACTGATCTGAAATCAGCTCTGAGGTACAGTCTCAGCAAATGGTCAATGCATTAACAGTGTCATAATAACACATTATTCACACTTTAACTTCATGTCATGCTTTAATCATCTGTCAGAACAAAAATGGCAACCTCCATAAATCATGTGGTCACCATAACGGCATAGCTGCTAGTATAAGTATCTCAGGTTTGAGCTTTTAACATGAGTAGAGATGTGATAATCCTTCCTGTGAAGTCTGAGCCCATCATACATTGAGACTGAAAAAAATCACAGCTAGAAAAATTGCAGATGTTGGCTTCATTTCAGTCTCTAGTGGTAAAACAGCACCTCCATGCCAACATGAGCTTTGGAACATTTGCCAGAAGAAAACCTCTAATCAAACCACCAATGCAAGCACATGGAGCCTTTTCAAATGCCATAATAGTTTGATTGAATCTTGATGCTCAGAAGATGGAACAGGCTAAAAATAAAGTTTTTTGGCTGTAAATACTATATACTCAGAGGGTTCTTCAATGGTTCTTCACTAAAGTCAATGACAGCATGTAGAATGATCGTCAAATTTCTCTTAATCTTTTAGAATTTGTTTACTCTGACACTGTGCCTTTAAGACTGATATGTAAATGTGTATACAATCACCCTAACTGTTGCCTGACTCTTCAGACATTCAGCCCTCCCTCAGGACACACCTGACTCACTTCATTGACAACTTTACTCTGCAAAGTTGGGGGCGGTTGTACAAAATGCTGTCACCCTAACTTGCTGTATCCAGCAGCGCAGCCCTTATTGAGTGTGTTAAGGATTGTACACACTGTTCACGTGCTAAGCTGGTGGCCAGACAGTGTTCAGCTCAAGAACCAATCAAAAAATGTGATTACCTCGCATCTGCGTCACCTGTACGTACTGCTGCACAATGTTGATGAAAATGTGCCGGAAAACCACCACAAGGGTTCGAATTCATGCATTTCAACACACTGGTTTGATCACATGGGCTTATATTTCAAAGTATATGTGTCGGATAACATGATGTCATGTTGGATTCAATCCAAACATCCTCTGTAACAGACTGTGCTCTGCTTTGTTTGGCTGCCCTGTATTGTGCCATGTTCAAAAATCAATCCAGGCTCACACACTTGAATGTGAATGGGCGGAGTTAAACTGCTGTAGGTGAATATGTGTAAACACACATTAGATTAAGATCAACCAATTTAGCTAATGTGATTTTTCACACAATGGAATTTGACCTCCGCATTTAACCCATTCGTGCAGTGAAACACACACACACTAGTGAACACACTAGGCTGTGAGAATTTGTGCTGAAGCGGTGGGCAGCCCTTATCCACCGGCGCCCGGGGAGCAGTTAGGGGGTTAGATGCCTTGCTCAAGGGCACTTCAGTCATGTCCTGTCTGGGGATCGAACCAGCGACCTTCTGGTCACAAGACCAGATCCTTACCAGATGGCTGCCCCCTAGATGTCTATGATATCACAAAAACAATGACTTCTTAATAGGCTGATTTTGCAGTTTACGCTCCATATATGGGCTGTCTAGAATATGAGGTGAACGGTCCATTTTGACATCAAAACATCAAAGAGGAAATTTATTTAAAAAAAGTGAGGAATATTTGGTTTTTCATGATATGGCCCCTTTAGGCCAAATTCAGTTGATCATGAGCCAAATGACCTTAATGTGAACTGTATCCTTAACAAGTTGATAATGTATCTAGAATTAAGGAGTTTATAGTGGGCTTGTTATTAAGACAGCAGAAATAAGTTCTTTGCCGTACGTGGTGGGTCCCATGGGTACTGCAGTATCAGCACTGAGGAAACCAATTATGTGAAAACGTACAGCAACTCTTGGAGAGTTTTTGTAGGCCAGGATGACTTCATCATTGCAGATAATTACTTTTGCACCCCACGGGTTGTTCTTCAGTGAGCTAAAAATGGAGAAAAAGACTGTTAGCACGTTTGCTAGCAGTGTTTTAGTAGTAAAGACCTTTATGCAAGGAACCGATTTCTGAAGTGTATGACATTAGTAGATAACATTAGCATACCACTGCAGGATCTTCCAGTTTGGCTCCAAGTACACTATGATCTAACACTGCTTCTTCGTCTTTCATTTAGTCTGGTAAAAGCAGCATGTTCTCAGCGACCCAGTAGACCAAAACCAGAGTCTAGCTTTAGTGATGACTGAGAATATCATTCAAAGTTACTGTACATAGTTGTTCAAAGGTAGAACTTTATATTCTGTCTGAAAACTGTATAAATTCATTGATACCTATAGAGCAGTTGTAACCAACCCTCCTCCCTGACAACTGTTGTAGGTCACATTACCATCCAAAATCTAACACACCTTGTTCAGCTAAATCAAGAAATTCTGAAGGCAGTAATTAGATTAGGACTGAAGCTAAAGTCTGAAGGATCGTAGATCTCCAGAAGCAAACTTGGTGACCAATGCCCTACAAGTCCTAACCTTAACCCAAAACCTAAATCTAATGCTGGTCCCAAGCCTAACATTTTGAAGTATAAAGACTTTTGATGGATAGTATTTTTAATAATGTGAACATGTTGATAATAAGTACATGAAGCGTGAAGCCTGGGACAACCCCCCCTTCTAGCTCTATTAGACTAGATTTCCTATCCCAAACCTGCAGAAAAATGCATTTTATACAGTCAAACTGTATAAGCCGACACCTGATGAAGGGTTGCCAGATTTCTTTAGTGTTTTACAGCCAAATGTGTTTCAAAATCTGCCAAAACGCCTGATGAACCACCCAAAAGAACACATCAAAAAGAGCTGATGTTCAGCATTTCAACAATATTATATAATTTAAACAAACATTGCCTAATTACGAATATTTAAAAAGGGTATATATCTGCAATTATGAATTATACATTCTTTTATCTGCATGTTATTAATTTTATACATAGATTTTATCACACAAATGCAAATGTTTTCAAAGTATTACATTCTTATTGCACTTCATTATGATTGTAACACTTGACAATGGATTAGGGAAGATGAACGCAGGTTTATAGATAAATGATTTTAATAATAAACAATATAACATAACCAAATGAACACCAACAGAAACAGGCTAAACAGAAACAAGCTCAATAGAGCATGGCTAAACAAAGTAAACAGAGGGCCGACTAGGCCTCAAGTTACAAGAGCTAAACAGACATAGGCTAAGAATAGGGCTGTCAAGGCCTTAGGAAAAACAGGCTACTGAAACTAAACAGGCTAAGGAAACTACACAAGCTAAGGAACCAAGGCAGGCTAAAGAAGCTCAACAGCCTAAGGAAGTTATACAAGCTAGAGATGCCACACAAGCTAGGATTCCCATGACAACAGCAAACGGAATAACAGATACAGTTGGAAAAGGCAGAAGGCGAAGTTACTTTGTGCAGACACAACAATACCAAGCAAGGTTCTTCTGGCTTGGCTTAAGTAGTCCTGATAATCAAAGTCTGAATGGAAATAGCTGGGAAGGGAAGTCACATGAGCTAAAAGGAGTGCCAGGGATTCTGGGAAGTGGAGTTCTGAGACTGTGTAAGTAGATGAGAGAAACAGGAGGAGTGGGGAGCATGACAATGATATTGCAGGATGTTCTGCAGTCATTAAAGTAAATAAATAATAATAATAGAAGTAATGAAAGAAGTAGAACTACAAAGCATATGTGGGGCTTATTTAAATTTCAGCTTTATGAAACAGTTTATTGAACTTATTTTATTTAAAACGTGTTAAAATCTTACAAACCAGCTGAAATTTTGTACACCAAAGCTGACCTGACACAATATAAATGTTATCTGCCTTTTCACTTCTTTTCTTTTAAGGAAAATTTGCCAAAATGTTTAGTCTCAGACAGTGATAACATGTCTGACCATCAGTCAGAAGACAAAATGTCTGGAGCTTGCTAAACTAATTGATAATGTCGTTGGGTTTGTGTGTTAATTATTTAGTGGACCAGACGTTAAACGTTGTCTCTCATGGCTTTATATAATTCTTTTTTTTATCTGCCAAGTCTCTGTGGTGTAATTAGAGCAATAAAAGCCTTTACTCATTTGCATACTTACGTAATGTGAACTAATGAACTGTGGCGGAATCACATTGCGAATGAGAGGGTGTGATCAGATCTATCTTCTCTTCAAAACTTCAGAGCCTCCTGCTGAGCTCGACAGAAATAGATCGCTGCAGAGTCATTTGTGGGCATGCTATCGTGTATAAGATGAATCTCCTGATAGCGTATGTTTCTCGCAGACTGATGAAGGCAAAGGAACAAGAAAAACACTGATGAAGCACAGGCCTCATTTACTGAAGATTCCAGTAGAGTAGAAGGTTTTGAACATTCTGACAGTTTGACATTTGATGTATATTTAATCATATGAATATGCAGAGACACACAGTAACTACATTCAGTCATTTTTATACATGTATAAATATATCACCACACTCAAGCAGTTTTGCTTATATGAAAGAACAAAATATACCATAATTGAACGATTTGTTAATAGCTTACACTGATGTACTAACGATGATATTCTCGTGCATCTCCAAAAATGACTCAATCATATAACTCGAGATTCAGGATTTCTGATTTTCTTTTTTTAATAAATTTATTTCTAGGTTCTTTGCCAATTTTTATCCCCTTCCCAATGTAGTGGTAGCCAATTAGCCCATCCCCTCTGTTAGGCCTCTCCCCATCACTTTGCAATGTCCCTGACTCTAGGAGGGTGCAGGCAAGCACAAGCCTCCTTCGTTGCGTGTGATGCAGCCACCGCCTCTTTTCGAACCACCGCTGATACACCGTCACTGGAGAGCCTAACGCGCTCGGAGGAAGGCACACAGGGTCCCCAGCTCCGATTGGATCAATCAGTAGATGCCTGAGACAGCGGACATTGCAATGTGAGAGTGATAGAGAGAGTGAGAGCGCCATCTACCCACCCAGAGAGAGCACTGCCAATTTTTGATTTCTTGGGTCCCGGCTGTTGATGGCAAACAGCATGACTGGGATTCGAACTCGCGATCCTCGGGTCATAGTGGTAGCGTCTTTGCCTGCTGAGCCACTCGGGGCCCTCTGGATTTCTGATTTTCATGAGCTATAAAACTGTCAAACTGATGAAACCAAAAAAGGCTTGAAATATGTCACTTTACATGTAATGAATACAAAACATGACACTTTACATTCTTGAATTGAATTTTTGTGAAAACGAACTTAAAATAAAAAATTATCTTTTTTTATGTGACATATATATGTATACACTCAATGGCCACATCATTAGGTACACATACCTTGTATCTACACTCATCCATTTGATCAGATTCCCTGAGTATACAGGTGCACTTTGTAGCTCTACAATTATAGACCGTAGTCCATGTTTTTCTCTCTATACGTTTGTTAGTCACCTTTTATCACCCTGTTCTTCAATGGTCAGGACCCCCACAGAGCAGGTGTAATTTGGGTGGTGGATCATTCTCAGTACTACACTGACACTGATGTGGTGGTGGTGTGTCAGTGTGTGTTGTGCTGCTCTGAGTGAATAAGACAGAGCTGTTGATGTTCTTAAACACCTCAGTGTCACTGCTGGAGTGAAAATAGTGCAACATTCAAAACTATCCAGCTATCCTTACTATATATACAGTATGTAGTATATGCAGTGTTTACAAATTCTGAGAATGATGAAATTTAGGCCTTTAATGCCTTATAATCAATACTAAATTTGGCCACAGCAACTAAAACAAACCCAGCTTCATGCTGCTATATAATATGTGCTGTTAGTGGTCTTGGCTCTAGATATGAAATGTAAGTTCACATTCTCAACATGAAAAACACTTCACTTGCCACATTGGGGACCAATCGATACAGACACAGAAAAATCCTACAGACTGTCACTGTCCCGCCATGACTCTGACAACCCTCAACACTCGAATGGACAACCACCGTCCAGAGAGAAGGACTGAGACTCAGACACTCTCTGGATGGGGGATCAGCAGGCTGTCATGTTTCTCCAGTAGACTGACACAAGTGGATGAGGTCACAAGGGCACTAAACTAATGCAGAGCAGCAGCCTCAACCTAAATATATCACCCCACTGACTTCAGAGCAGCTCTACTTATAAGAAAGAATAAAATGTACACCATCATTTGCTAATCTGCAAATAATTTCCACTGATTTAAGAACCGGATGACATGAGGCCAGTCTGGACTATATTTTATATATATATATATATATATATACTGTATGGAATGAACTTGCTTCACAGAGCTGGTGGATGTTAGACACCTTGTGCTCCTCCACTGTCTGCTTGAGGATGCCCCACAGGTCCTCAACTGGGTTTAGGTCACCATCACCTTTACCGTTAGCTTTCTCAGCAAGGCAGTTGTCATCTCACAGGTGTGTTAGAGATCATTTTCATGTTGGAAAACAGCCATGTAGCCCAGTTTCCAAAGCGAGGACATCTGCTTCAAAAGATCTGCTTCAGAATGTCAGAGAACATGTTGGAATTCATGTTTCCCTCAATGAACCATACTCATGCAGCCCCAGACCATGATGCTACCACCACCATACTTGACTGTAGGCCAGGCACAATTATCTTCGTACATCTCACCAGGGCACTTCCACACATGCTGCAGACCATCTGAGCCAGTCTCATCAGAACACAGGACATGATTCCAGTAATCCCTGCTCTTGAACTGCTTGTCTTCAGCAAACTGTTTGTGGGCATTTTTGTGCATCAGGTTCAGAAGGAGCTTCTTTCTGGGACAATGGCTGTGCAGACCAAGTTGCTGCAGTCTGCTGTGTGTGGTCTGAGCACAGACAGTCTAACCTCTCACTTCTTCAACTTCTGCAGGCAGCACTCATGTGTCTTTTTTTTTGAAGCCAGCCTCTGGATATGACACTGAACACTTTGACTCATCTTCTCATCTTCTCTGCTAGACCCTGGCTAGGCCTGTTCTGAGTGAAACCCGTCCTAGAAAACTGCTGTATGACCTTGGCCACCGTGCTGCAGCTCAGTTTCAGGGTGTTACCATTCTTCTTTTAGACTAGACCATCTTTGTGGAGAGCAACAATTCTATTTCTCACATCCTCAGAGAGTTATGTGCATCGAGGTACCATGTTGAATATCCAGTGTTAACCAAATTGAACAGCCCATTCACACCTGGAACCTTGTAAGTCTAACAAGTCACATGACACCATGGAGGGACAATATACCAAAGGGTAAACCTATACTGCTGTACAAGCTTATCCAAGTTTCATTTCCATAGTGTTGTCCCATGAAAAGATATAATCAAATATTTGCAGAAATGTGAGGGGTGTTTTATATCTTTTATACTATAAATTCTAAAGTAAACTGAAAATGTATTTATATTATATTTATGTTGAAATAATGTACCGATTTGGCTAAAGTAATATTAATGCATTACATACTTTACTTTTTTATATTTTATTACAGTATATGTGAACATTAAGGCAAAGAACCGGGCAGACTGTAAACTTTCAGTCGATTCATTTCTGCACTTGTAACTATTAGAAGATATATTTTATTTATGTACTCATATATAAATACTAATTTGGATTAAATGAAAGGTAACTGAGCCACTAATTACACTTATTTGGTTGATACATACTTCAAATATCCAAACGTACAGTTTGTGAGGCTGTTGGTGAATGTAACCTGAATGTAAATGTGATTTATTATGTAACTTATTAATTATGTAATCACATATGAATCATGTATAAGTGATATGCACTGATTTAAATAACATCAATGAGTATTATGTCCATAGATATACTGTATGTAAAACAGAGGAACGATAGGATGTACAGACCTAACCCTTTCAATACAGAGTGTAAATTGTACATGTATTACATTTTGTAACTTTGTAATTATTTATATAACAGTGACATTATCAAAAATAATATCATTAAAATGGAATATATAGAAATATACAAAACTCTTCCAACTGGTTCTGAATTAAGAATATCTGAGCTTCAGGCTCTGTAGGTCATCATAGTTTGTAGGTAGAGAGTCAGACTGAAGACTAGTATGGCTCTTAATGTGCTCCATTCATAAACCTCACTGACAGTTCATCCTTTATTTCTTTATAGTGAATTATAGTATATAGTAACGTGAATTGATTATGTATTCCTATTCAGTGCCCAGGCCTTCTTATGAAGCTTCGCTCGCTCCACTGTTCTGTGCTTGTGGCTATACAGTAGCAGAAGCTGCCTGGCTGCTATCTTCTAAATTAGAGCTGGAAACAGAGATAAGACTCTCCAAAATGGAGAGAGAGATGGTCCGAGCTGTACGGTGCAGGAAAAGATTAGGAACACCCATCCTCAGAGCTGGGCAAAGCTTTTCTTGTCTCCAGCGCCTGCCTTCACTACACAGGAGTCCCTCTTTCCCTTTTGCAATTTCCACGTTTGTGAAAGTTCTGCAGCCCCAGATTACAGTCAGCTGGGGTTGTTCTTTATCTCTTTGTTTTGCTGAGGTTGGGAGGGGGGGTCCTAATAATTGCGTCTCGTTTTAATTACGGCCAAACGTCTGTAGGGGGCAAATGCAGGAATTCAGGGACTGTTCTGCTTGCTGCTGTGTTTTTCTTTGGCTCTTTCAACTCGAAACAGCCCATAAATAATCAAACGACTGTTTACCTGTTTGTTTTGTCAGTCTTTTGAGAGGCCGTCGTCTTGTTCAAATCAACTGTTCACAAACCTCAGTGCCGATGACGTGTTCAGACACAATAACAGCTACGATAAGCTTAGCCCAGGATTGCGTGCATTATACGTCTTCTAACATTGGTGTGGTAATTGTGAATGATATAGTGGTTTGAAATGAATATTAGCCTGCTAATTGCATTCATTAAGGAACAGATGGGCATTATACATGCCATGAGATGAAAACACTTCAGAAGACGTTCCTACTTCATGCGCAAATTGCTCCCTAACTTGTGATATAAGACTTGGTACTCTTCATTATTATTCATCACAGGGCCACATACAGGGCAGCAACAGCTGGTGGGAGAACCAATGCCACCTGCCAGCTAATGCTAGCCACCAGCTAATGCTAGCATCTAACTGACAGCTCAAAGGTTCAGAGATGATGTCAACTGACTTAGATGATGACTTGCTTCACTGCTTTTTTCAGTTAATTCAGTTGAGTCAAACTTCTTAGTTTACAATAATTTTTAGTTCTACATTAGTAAACATTATAAAATACATTTTAAATAAACTTTTCTCTCTATTTGTGATGCCACGAAATTTCCCCCCAATCATTGGCTCCCAGTTACAGAGAGCTGTATCATCACTGAGGTTTGATCTCATGTTCTCCTGATCAGGAAACTGTTGCACCATCACTGTCACTAAAAGAGAAATGCAGAGTTAAACAAAGCACATAAGAACAAGCTGTTTTAATGAACTGAAGGCTTGTTCAGCAGCCTGTGAGTAGAGCAGCTCTCTGATCATTCACTGTGTGAGCCAAAGACTGTTAAAATCCCAAAACTGAAAGCCCAAGAGGAGGAAATGACATCATTGTGTGATGACTAGTCCTAGCTGGTGGATGAGAAATATGAAAAAATGCCTAATTCATTGAGATTTAAGAGAATTTTTGACTAAACTAATAAATGTGAGTTTGTGAACCTTCATTCATTCATTCATTCATTATCACACCCGCTTATTCCTTATCAGGGTCGCGGTTAGTCCCCTACCCCCTCACTGGGCGCAGGGCAGGGCATTACATTAATCAACTAAGCCCAGGACAGGGCGCCAGTCCATCGCTGGGTGACAGACACACACACACACACACACATCTATGGACAATTTAGATTACCCAATTCACCTGATCCCCATGTTTTTGGACTGTGGGAGGAAACCGGAGTCCCCGGAGGAAACCCACGCAGACACGGGGAGAACATGGAAACTCCGCTCAGATGGGGATTCAAACCCAAGACCCCAGCGCTGAGAGGCGAACGTGCTAACCACTAAGCCACCGTGCCGCCATAGTTTGTGAACCTCAAGTTCAATTAACTACGCAAAGGTTCGCAGTACGCTGCCTTAACATTTTATGTTTGGTTGACTTTTTATTTTACGGTGTACCATCATAAGAGATGTCCTCAGGTCTGTGGTCTTAACAGCACTGGACCTTACAGGTAATAAAATGACCTTGAATGTGCTATTATTATTAAGTGCCATCAAGTTGATTCTGACTCCTGGTGACTATATGGATATGTCCAGAACATCTTGTCTTCTGTTTGGTTCTTCAGGTTTTTTAATGGCTTGTTCATGATTCCTCTGATTGTATCCATCCATCGTGTTGCTGGTCCTCTTATTTTTACCTTCAACTATTCCAGCAAAACTTCTCAAGTGAACTGGCTCTTCTCATAATGTGTCCAAAATGAGAGATCTTCAGTTTGGTTATCTGGGCTTCTAGCGAAAGGTGAGCTTTGATTTGGTCGAAGATCCATTTATTTATCCAAGGTTCTTTCAGAAGTCTTCTCCAACATCAAAGGTCAAAGGTCTCAATATTCTCCCTGTCCTGCTTTTTATTGTCCAGCTTTCACATCCATGAAGAATCTCAGAGAAGACCACAGTCTGGACAGTTCTAGTCTTTGTCTAAAGAGACAGATCATTACTTTTGAAGATTGTCTCCAGTTCCTTCATCCTTGGAGTGGCAACTATACAGTATAATATCTTAATATATGGTACAAGTCCATTTTTTTTCAGTTATTTATTGAAAATGACTGAGTTTAACGTCTCATTGACTCTGAAATGAAAGCACAGGAGATAAATAAAAACTCAGTGAATCATTTTATAGACAAAATGTGTCTAAACTTTGGACACAAAGCAGCACCTTTGTCAGATATAACAGCTGAACACACTTGTGACATTCTTTCTACAACAGACATCAAACATTCTTCAGTCAGTTCATCCCAAATCTGCTGGATGGGGTTTAAGTCTGGAGACTGTGCTCCACTCCATGTTTTCAAGCTGACCATCTTGTTGTTGTTTCCTGAGGTAGTTCTGGCAGAGCTTGGACTGATGTTTTGGGTCATTATCTTACTGTAGGATGAACCCCTGACACACTAGGTGCACACCTGAAATGTTCATCTTAAATATTTTTGTCATGTGTTAATTCAAAGTGTTTACAGTACGTGTTTATTTACTCAGAGAAACAATAGCATTAGAATACGTAATAGATCAGACAAGATGTATCAACTACAAGTCAGAAATGCCATTTTCTCTCAGGTTTGTAGTGATGGATCCATGTCTTGTCAACAGTAATGAATCTTTTTTAGAAACGTTCACCTTCCTTACAGTATTGCTCTAAATGTTATTTACAGATGTCCAAACGCATCTGCAACAAATCATAAGCGTGGCAGCCATTTTTGTTGCACTGCTGTCATAAATGAACTGACATAACAGGTACTGTAGAGACAGTGAGCTGGTAGAGAACGTGTTGATAAAATGCTGCAGCCAACAGAAGTTTAAATACTACAGTGCTGATGATTTTTGACTCACCCTCATATTAATGGCCTTGTAATCACTGGACCTTATAGGTAACAATTTGACCTTGAATTTGGCCAATATAACAAAAATATAATATCTTTAGTCATGTGATATTTAAAGGTTATTATCCAGACATTACATGTTTATTTACTCTAATATTAAAATGAGAACAGGCTGCCAAGGTGGCCTGTTATACAAAATGAATGCATGGCAAAGAACATTCCGCCACCAAACCATCCAGGACATTTAGGATGAGTTGTTGGTGGTGGTGCTGGTCTGAATGTAATCAAATCCACACAGCAATGCTTCAAAATCTAGTAGAAAGCTTTTCCTGGATATCCAGTACAGATATTTACTTAAAAAAGCTGGGAACACTTTAAAAAACCTTTGATTTTGAAAGAAACAATGAAAGAGCAGGTGACGCAATACATTTGCCCATATAATGTAACATAATGCAGTATTGATGAATCAAACCATTGATAACATAACAGGACTTCTCAGTAAACTGGATAACTTGAGCAAAAAGTAAAGTCCAAGAGGAATGTTTCTTATCTCCTCTCCTATTGGACAGCTGGTTCTACTAGCACTACTTCTCTACTACTAGGAACTAGATAAGCCGTGTGTGTTCATTTGTATCTGTGTCAGCAGTGCATTCATCTTAAAGTAGCTGAATTCATTCATTAGAAGGGGTGTCCACAAACATTTGGACACATTGTGAAAATCAAGTTTACTGATGATAGAACTGAGCAAATCCATGAGGTGGCTGAGAAGCATTCTGGAGAACATATGGAACCAAACTTTGTTCTTCAAACTAGATCCTAACTTGTAATGTTTTACTGTATTTATGTTGGTTTGTATTTATTTTAATTATATACAATTTTTTTACAAGCACAAGCACACATATTGCCAAGATGAATGGTTTTAAATAATAAGCTTGGGGGAATTTTACACAGTACTGAATACATTTTCTAGATTTGCTAAGTTAAACAAACAAAGGCAGTCATGCCACATTACCATAGAAATGATTTGTTTTCAGCATTTTGCATACTTTGCTCCAGTAAATCTAATTAAACAGAGCTAATATTTTATTAATAAAACATGCCATTATTCAGTGTTCCATAATATAATCAGGAAATCTCATCGTTTATGTTATGGAATGATAAATACTTCTATATTGCCTAACCCAGCTTGAATGAGTAAATAATGACACTTATTGCTGTGTTATTAACAACATACTGCTTTAATATATGTTAATGGTTGAATTATTATTAGTCTTGAGTAGTTATGATATTGACTTCTGTTAGATATCCTCCTATAGAATATATATACAGTAACAGTCATAAGTTTGGACACACCCTCTGGACATTCAGTGGTTTTTCATGATTTAAAAATGTTCTGCATTGTAGATTAATACTAAAGTAATCTAAACTATGAATAAACACATCTGTAATTATTTAGTAAACAAACAAGTAAACAAACCAGAATATGTTTATATTTGACATTCTTCACAGTAGGCACCTCTTGCTTAGATGCAGCTTTCTTGACATTTTCTCAGTCAGCTTTATGAGGTAGTCACCTGGAATGGCTTTCAGTTAACAGCTGTGTCTTGTCAAGAGTTCATGACTTGCATTTCTTGCCTCTTAATGTGTTTGAGACACCAGTTGTGTGTCTACTTTGAAGTAAAATCTAAAACATGTTTTGGTTGGTTGGATGACTTAATATTAAGTATTAATTTACAATGTACGAAAAAAAGACAAACATTGAATGACAACTTTTGACTGGTACTGTAGATGCTCAAATTATTATCATAGATTAACTTTGCAGTAAAACTGTGTTATGGTTTATACCAAGGTTATGTTTAATAGAAAAAAAGATTTAATAGATATGAAGTTATACTGATGGTATGTACCTCCAAAGCACCTACAGTGGGTTTTCCAACCTAAGCTTTACCTGGTACAGTGTAAGTAGTGATAGAAAAGGTCCAGTAAAGAAGTTGCTACAGGCCCCTGTGTGGTTACCTCACCTGCCCTGCCTGAAGTTTCAGCACAGCTTAAGATCTTCTAGACTATGTCGTCTACAGTTGAACATGAACTTGAATGCATTTGATGCTCTTAGGAAAAGTTTTGATCTTGTTTTGGATCTTCTCGCTGTAGCTGAATTTCTTCCAGTTCTGGAGTTCAGTCAGAGGTGAAGCACTTCAATGTTATACCCAGCTGAACCCAGTCCCACTCTGAAGATACAGAATGTAATAATAATAACAATAATAATAATAATAATAATAATAATAATAAATGTATATCATATTATTTATTAGAGTGTGGGTATTAATAATGTTTATTGTTATTAACACCACCACCACCACCAACAACAACAATAATAATCATTATTAAGTCACATTATACAATAAGTGCATCTATTTATCATAATCTCAATTAATCATTTATTAAATTTAGATAATTAAACATTTAGTAAATATAATAACATGATAATATAAGAATAGTAATCATATTAATAATTAGTTTATATGTATTAATTTCTTCAAGTAGATTATTATTTTATTAACACCACCACCAAAACTAATAACAATAATAATAATAACATGTCTGTAGTTAAAGTTACACTATACAATATGGCTGCATCTATTAATCATATTTAAGATGGTCCTAAACATTATGATCATGTAAAGTGTCAATGTATTATTTAGTAAAGATTATATTAAAAATAATTTGTTATATTATTTAAAAAAAATTATAAGTATTTATTCAACAGATTTTGTTCTTATTATTAATACATTTTATTTACAGCTTTTCATATCACTTAAAATATTAACATTTAAATAAAACAAAAAAATTCTAAGTGTATAATTAAAAACGTACAAATTATTAGTCACAATATATTTTCATTAATATTTCAATTCGTATTAGCCTCTTTCACTCATTAATCATGCTAATTATGTACACTGTCTTGTTTTTTATTTTTATCCCTGAGAGACACTTTCTGTGGAGTTTCATATGAGAACAAATGTTATAATTTTTACTTTTTTTTGCAGCTTAATTGTTTAATTTCTATATTAATTCTACAGTTTAGATGCAAGGACTGGGGAGATATTTGCATATTCAGAGACTCTTAAAAAGCAGGAGAATAAAGGACCTTTTAGATTTAGATTAAACTTTTTTGCTGTTTTATTTATGGGATTTGCATGCAACACAATCTGACCTCAACATTTCATCCATCCATGCAGTGAAATACACACAATAGTGAACACACTAGGCTGTGAACATGTGTCAGAAGCGGCGGGCAGCACGATCCACAGTGCCCGGGAAGCAGTTGAGGGTTAGGTGCCTTGCTTAAGAGCACTTCAGTCATGACCTGTCCGGAGATCAAACTGGCGAACTTCTGGTCACAAGACCAGATCCGTAACCACCAGACCACCAGGCTGCCCTTTAATGTGCTCAGTGAAATTCTGAATCAGGTGTCATACAGACTGTGACTAAAACTGTGGTGACATCAGCCTCAAATATACACTGACATATAACAACATGCATTATATTATATATTATACATTGTGTTTAGGTTGTAGGTTAAAAAATACCCGTCTCTCTTCATGCTGGGCTTTGGTGTCAGGTTGACAGGATCAGCCGTTTGTCACTGATCGTCCTTCTGCTGTCTCATCAATGTCACTCACAGTTTTGTGTTCCGCACACATTTTTCTTCACCATGTCATCATGAGGCTGCTCACATGGGTGTATCGTTGTCTTGTGTGTCCAAGGACTATTTAACGAGTTTCTCAGGGTGAGTACTGCTCATTGATCAGGTGTCCTCTGTCCATGTTTATTAAAGGGTTCATATCAACCAAACACGGACAACAAAACCTTCCACACTTTAAAAAAAAAGACATGTTAAAGACAATCCATGCAATTCTGCAAAAATAGCCCATTTAGAGTTTGTTCACACTTGTCAGCTTTGGTTCAATTAAAACAAAGCCTGTTCTGATTGCTCCATTAGTGTGGGTCATTAGAGCAAATGTGAACGCTGCCATCTGAGCCCTGGTGCGCACTACATAAGCAGAGCAAGACCCCCTGAGCAGGTCTGCCTCAATCCGTTTCTAAACAACTAGATTTTAAAGTATGAACACAATAGCATCTAAACTGTCCATACATAGGATACAATGTCACAAGATGCTACAAGAATCACTATTTTACCCAAAACTATAACACATTTAGGCCAGTGTAGTGCAGATTTGGTATTGTGTCACACATCCATACATCCATCATAAGTGACTCTTTTTCTATAATAAAAAATGTCACTGTAAACACTAAGAGAACCAGGGCTGTGTCAGAACTCTATTTACTGTTAATGTTCTATTTAGGGTGCCGGCCAATTCGTAGTGCTGTCCAAATTCTCAGTGAACAGTTTGATTCCCTATATAGTACATTATGTTGTTACCCACAATGCACTGTAAATATAGTGAACAACACATGTACACTACTTACAGGCTAACATACAATGCATTGTGGTTTCCTCACTCAACAAAGATGGCGGACAAATCCACCGGAGCAATTTCTGTATGTAAATGTAATATATTAATATACTGTAAATTATGATATCATTATTGGCATTCCACTCAATAATTTTATTGATAAAATGAAAACATTGAAGTAAGCTTATTAATGGCTCATTCATGGTTTCTCTAATTGCATCCATCTTTTCACTCTTCATCTTTTACCTTCAGTTGTTCCAACTGGTCTGGGTTGCACTGGAATTGAGTACATTTGTTTGTGCACAAAATGTCTTTAATTCTTTTTTTTTTTTTTTTTTTAACATTTTTACCCAATTTTCTTCCCAATGTATTAGTAGCCAATCATCCCACCCACCAGGTAGGACATCACTTGTGATGTTCCTGACTCCAGGAGTGTGCAGACTAGCACAGTCCTCCTCCAATGCATGTGAAGTCAGCCACCACCTCCTTTTTAAACTGCTGCCGATACATTGTTGCTGGGTAGACGAAAACGCTCAGAGGAAAGTGCAGGATCCCTAACTCTGATGGGGTACATAATATTGATAGGGAGAAAGCGCCATAGAGAGCATGCCCAGTTTTGCTCTCTCAGGCCTCGGCTGCCAATGGCAGAACAGCATGACCAGGATTCAAACCTGCGATCCTCTGATCAGTGTCAGCACCTTAGTCCACTGAGCCCCTCTAAGGACTAAGGTTATAATCTGATTTTCCCCTTCAAACTTATTCCATTGACTAAAGCACATGGCACAAACCCTTTGTGTATGCAAATACAATTTCTATATATTTTTTTCATTTTATGACAATGTTATTACATTACCAATTATCCAAGAATAAGCTCCCATCATATAAGTTTTCTCCTTTACTTAAGACATAAATGAACACTTTCAAGCTAAAACCATAGATTGAAATCAAGTCGAGAAGCTTTCATGTGGCAGCAGTAGAACATCTTCTTCCAGAAGGAGATTAATCCAGGTCTTGGAGGGCTAATTTGTGTCCACAAAACTTTAGCAAAAAAGTCAAAAGCCATCCACAGTCAAAAAGAAAGTGATAACCAAGAGAAATTCAAGTAATTAGAGAATATAGGGCTATCAAACAGTACTTCAAAGAGTACTGAAAGAGATTTGCGGGATGATGCCTTGGGCTTAGAGATAGACATCGTATGGATGTTCCTCTTTTCTTGTCTCCGCCATGCCAGACAGGCTAGAAACGTTGATGCATGCTGGGTGCTTCTTAGATTAACTCCCAACATGGTGGGCTGGACTCCATGCTGATGTCTTGATGGAGATGTGTCATCTCACTGAGGAGGAGCAGAAAGAGGAAGTTTTTCACAAGATGGTGAACATCCCTCAAGGTTGGAAGAAGCTCAAGCCTTCAAAATAAGTTCCTTCCACCACATGCTTGTCATGGATGGTCATTGTAAACTGTGATGGTCCAGATTTGCTCCAAGGAAACTCACTCAAGACAGCTGGTGAGGTCACAGGTACAAAGATGTAAACTTTCCACAAAGTTCCAAGAAAACAAAACTTGAAAACTGTTTGATATTCCACTGAAAATATGAAATATACTTTTCAAGTATATGCTCATAAAGTCTGAAGCTCATCTTTACAATGGTTTATTTGTTGGAGAAACCTTTACACATGGGTGACAGTCCTGGTCCTAGAGATATGCCACTTTAACTCTCACCTTCATCTAAAACACCTGTTCCAGGTAATGATATCTTTCAGGATCATCTGAATATCAGACTCAGGTGTGTTGCATATGAACTCCAAGCTGGTAGATTTCCAGAACCAGGATCTTTTACATAATGTGAATATTCTACACCAGTTTAAGAGTCTTTCCTAAAACTTTTACATCTCATGAAGGTTTTTTAAATGAAACAATTCTGGTTCTTTTGTCTTCAAGAACCTATTTTTCAGAGTGTACCAGTACTGAAGTGGCATGCCATATACCAACTGGTTTGTAAAAACTGATGTCATTGATCCAGCTTAAATATTGCATGTGACAAATTGCCCAAATGGTGATGACGTGGTGAACATTAAGAACTTACAGTTACACTTTGTTGATGTGACAGTTTTCCAACATTACATGCTGAGGAGGACTGTCCAAATGAGCAAATATTTAGGACAAGAGCAAGGCCAGCAGGTGACACTTTTGTGCTGTTGGCATACCACACTAAATAGCATTCTACACAGGTGCTCAATTAGCCCTGGCCCCCTCAATCGTGCCTAAACTCAGCTGGTTTGACCCGCCAGGCCTCCATCTGCCCCAGCCTGTCATGCGAAAGCCTTCTTGGATCATCCCGCGCTGGGCGGCTTGTCGGTGAGGAGCAGAGGCTATTCTGCAGTTCATGAGCCGTGTGACACTGTGTCTGAAGGTCCGATTTCTCTCTCACTTAAAGCATCACAACAGTGTGGTCCCTGGCGAGCCCCATCAGACGTAAGCTGTCTGCTCTGAGGGCAGGGTCGAGAGCAGCTTCACACCACAACTGGCAGAATACACGGCGGGGGACGCTTACCCAGACATGCGTCCGGCTGAATACACAATGAGCCTGGCCACAGTAAGGACGTTTTGAAGCACAGCAAGCACATCAAAATCTGAGCCAGAAGCAAATGTAGTGTATAACAATTTATGTACAATACAGCAGTATTTATAGTAATACATTAATCAACCATAGCAATAACACCTCCATATATGTACACTCGTCCATTTTTTCAGTATCATTTACTGAACACTCTTAAAAAAGGTTCCTCAGCAGGTTCTTTGAGCATACAGTCATAGCCGAAAGTGTTGGCACCCCTGAATTGTTTCCAGAAAATGAAGTATTTCTCCCAGAAAATTATTGCAGCACGGTGGCTTAGTGGTTAGCACGTTCGCCTCTCAGCGCTGAGGTCTTGGGTTCGAGTTCACATCTGAGCGGAGTTTCCATGTTCTCCCGTGTCTGCGTGGGTCTCCTCCGGGGTCTCCGGTTTCCTCCCACAGTCCAAAAACATGGAGATCAGGTGAATTGGCTACTCTAAAATTACCCTGGTGCATATGAATGTGTATGTCTGTGTATGTATGTATATATGTATGTGTGCCCAGATATGGTTGGCACTCTGTCCTGGGTGATCCCCCTAGTGCTCGATGCAGTCCTGCAGGTGGACGGTTGCTTCCGGTTGAAAGTACGCTGTGCACGATTGGCTGCCGCTTCTCGCCGGTGTGTGTGGTTGAGTGTGTGTAAATGGAGGTGTTGATTGTAAAGCATCCTTGGGTATCTAGAAAGGCGCTATAGAAGTGTAACATTCATTCATTCTTTCATTGCAATTACATGTTTGGTATACACATGTTTATTTTCTTTGTGTGTATTGGAACAACACAAAAAACAGAGGGAAAAAAGGGTTCACACAAAACTCCAAAAATGGGCTGGATAAAATTATTGGCACCCTCAACTTAATATTTGGTTGCACACCCTTTGGAAAAAATAACTCAAATCAATCGCTTCCTATAACCATCAACAAGCTTCTTACACCTCTCAACTGAAATTTTGGACCACTCTTCTTTTGCAAACTGCTCCAAGTTTCCTATATTTGAAGGGTGCCTTCTCCCAACAGCAATTTTAAGATCTCTCCACAGGTGTTCAATGGGATTTAGATCCTGGCCACTTTAGAACTCTCCAGCACTTTGTTTCCATCCATTTCTGGGTGCTTTTTGAAGTATGTTTGGGGTCATTGTCCTGCTGGAATACCCATGACCAAGGACGCAAACCCAGCTTTCTGACACTGGGCCCTACATTGTGACCCAAAATCCTTTGGTAATCTTCAGATTTCATGATGCCTTGCACACAGTCAAGGCACCCAGTTCCAGAGGCAGCAAAACGACCCCAAAACATCTTTGAACCTCCACCATATTTGACTGTAGGTACTGTGTTCTTTTTTTTGTAGGCCTCATTCCGTTTTTGGTAAACAGTAGAATGATATGCTTTGCCAAAAAGCTCTATCTTGGTCTCATCTGTCCACAAGATATTTTCCCAGAAGGATTTTGGCTTTCTTACATACATTTTGGCAAACTGCAGTCTAGCTTTTGTATGTCTCTGTGTCAGCAGTGGGGTCCTCCTGGGTCTCTTGCCATAGCGTTTCATTTCATTCAAATGTCGACGGATAGTTCGAGCTGACACTGATGCACCCTGCACCTGCAGGACAGCTTGAATTTCTTTGGAACTTGATTGGGGCTGCTTATCCACCATCCAGACTATTCTGCGTTGCAACCTTTTATCAATTTTTCTCCTCCGTCCACGTCCAGGGCGATTAGCTACAGTGCCATGGGTTGTAAACTTCTTGATAATGTTGCGCAAAGTGGACAAAGGAACATCAAGATCTCTGGAGATGGACTTGTAACCTTGAGATTGTTGATATTTTTCCACAATTTTGGTTCTCAAGTCCTCATACAGTTCTATTCTCCTCTTTCTGTTCTCCATGCTTAGTGTGGCGCACACAGACACACAATGCAAAATTTGAGTCAACTTCTCTCCTTTTTATCTGGTTTCAGGTGTGATTTTTAAATTGCTCACACCTGTTACTTATCACAGGTGAGTTTGAATGAGCACCACATGCTTGAAACAAAGTTATTTACCCTCAATTTTGAAAAGGTGCCAATAATTTTGTCCAGCCCATTTTTGGAGTTTTGTGTGAAATTATGTCAAATTTACCCTTTTTTCCTCTGTTTTTGTGTTGTTCCAATACATACAAAGGAAATAAACATGTGTATCACAAAACGTGTAATTGCAATAATTTTCTGGGAGAAATACTTCATTTTCTGGAAAAAATTCAGGGGTGCCAACACTTTTGGCCATGACTATGGTATAGTCATGTACCAGTATAGAAGTACCATTTTTGAATTCTTAATCAATCTTCTCAGTAAACGACGTGAGTGTGAAGTCTTCCTAGAACCTTTATTTCAAGTTTAGATTCTTTAACTCTTTTATATCCTCACCAAGAAATTACACTTTTACACTTTTAATATGCAATGAACACTTTATGGTAAAATCAGAACATAAACTACAAATAAAAAAACTGCATTAACACACTCATTTGTTCACTTTCACACATACTCATCTGTGTTGTGGTGCAACAACACTAATGGTTTCTCAGCATTTGATCCACTTTATTCCTGATGGTATTGCTATGAAGCTGCTGAAAGCTGCTATGAATGCTGGCTTGCATTTAGACAAGAAAAAGACTTTGTTTTTTTTTTGCCTAACATACCTCTACCAATTGGTAGATTGCACAATCACACTGTGTTAAGTTCAACACCTTCTTCAGTAAGATATAGTGACTCATGTGTTCTACCAAATGGTTGAGCAGAATATTAAAGCATTAATCTTTAGAAAGGTTCTTCACATTTCAAACTTTTTTTTTTCCAAAATAGAAATTTTGTGAATTCAAACAACTCAAATAATTTTTGTGGCACTTTTATTTTTGAGCATACAGGAGCACTTTGTAGTTCTACAATTACAGACTGTAGTTCATCTGTTTCTTTGTGTACTTCATTAACCTCCTTTCACCTGTTCTTCAGTGATCAGGACCACCACAACTTCAGTAATTGTCACTTTCAGTGTTTTTATTGCTACCTTTCTAAACTAGACTTACATAACTAACAATGTTAGCTGTCTGTAACCAGTAAAAGTTGCAAGGCTGAAACAAACAGCACTGTTCATGAAAAAGGTTTGTTGTGACATTATTCCTTTGGTCTAAGTGAGGCTGTGTGTGGTGTTAAAAGTTCATTTTAGTCAGTTCATCAGGACTGTTCTTCAGCTTTTCAGTACCTGTGTGATGAGAAGGTGGACAGATTGGGTTTATTTTCCTTCCTTCCTTTCAAACAACTGAGCATAACATGTTTTAGTGATGACCCTCTTTAAAACTGTTGCCCACAATGTTATAAATATCTATTCTGTGGGCTTCACCTAGAAATCATATTTACATACTTTCCATTTATTTCAAATGTAGTTGACCACCCAACACGTTATAGTCCAAATTATGCTTCTTTAGTTTAGAACCAGGAGCTGTGAAGCTAATATTGTTATCAAACACTATTTCACAATAGTCACCTAAATAGCCCAGTTGTTTTTGTAAAAATACATCTACAAAACTTCTCTCAACCAGCATCCAGATCTTAACGAAGGTCTCATAGACTAATCAGTGTGATTTAGGACACAGTAAACATACTGTACTGTACTGACTAACTGTAAACTTACTGTAAACAAGGGGCAGCCATGGCCTGGTGGTTCGGGATCTGGTCTTGTGACCAGAAGGTCGCTGGATTGATCCACAGGCAGGTCATGACTGTAGTGCCCTTGAGCAAGGCACCTAACCCCCAACTGCTCCCCGGGTGCTATGGATAGGGCTGCCCACCACTTTGGGCACATGTTCTCACAGCCTAGTGTGTTTCACTGCATGGATGGGATAAATGCGGAGGTCAGATTGTGTGCAATCATATTGGCAAATGTTTAATCTAATCTAAAAATCAACAGTAAGTCACACTTAGTCCTAAAAAACATCAACATGTTTGTGAGACCTGGTTGCTAGTTGGTTTAATGTTTTTTCACAAAAAATAACCCAGTCATAGCTCTAAAGGACCAGTACCTGCCTTTACATTTACAAAATGTAAACAACCAGTTTAAGGGTCAATGTACTTTCAATGTATGGAAATTCTTTAAATATTTAAAAGGTTCTTCATACTCAATTGTTTTTTTTTTATTGTCCACCAGTTGATGTTTTTTTTTTTAAATAAACCAAATCTGTTTCTCCTATCTACAAATAAGCTTTTTGTTTTTTATAGTGTACTGGTACTCAAGGTAGACCATTGGCTATTCAGATGGCTATTGATTTCCAGTGCTTTGTTAGCAATGTTAGCCTCATAGCTCCAGATCAGAAGTTAACACTGGACTCCAAATCACGTCTTGGTTGATGGACTACATCTGGAGTAAGTTTGAAGACATATAAATATGGTTATTGAATTCCTTCATGCAATCACAGACAATAGAAGAACAAAATTGCTAAATATTTTTTTGGAGAACAGAAAGGAACATCACCTAACTCCTAACCATATTTGGGAGTAACAGCTGTAACATTTAGGCCTCGACCAAGCTGAGAATTCTGAACAAACTTAGTCACGATAATCGTGCCCAGAGCGAGATCAAGATGTTTCCCATTACGAACAACACCCTTCAATTTGCTGCTCTCCAAATAGTTTCTCCCCAATCAACTGTGACAGGTAGGAGATGATGAAGAAAGGAACAGCTGTCTCCGGTTGCTATGGCATCTCCTCAGCTCCCGTCTCTAAATTTTAAGCTGACATGAAAATCAATGGGAGAATGTTGCTCTCTCTTGCTTTCGCTTACCTGACAGTATGTCATATCACAGTCTGCCATAAATAGTTCCCCCCATTTACTGCAGTAGGAAGGGGAAAAATAGGACGCCAAGAAACTTTTGGACCTTATTTATTACAGAGAATGCTGGAGATGAACGATCTCATAATATCCTCGACTAAAAGCTCTGAGAGAAAAAAATCCAGCCCTGGCACTCTTTATCCCCCCATTAACATTACATTACATAACATGGACCACCTCACATCCACTTCCTACTGGCCATGTTTGTACTGTATCGATTTTACAGACGTTTCTACCATCCCTCCAAACGGTAACCATTCTTTTCCTGCCGCCCACCCGCCCTACTACTTTCCTCAACTTTAATAGCTTTTAACATAGTACAGTGCTGCATTTGGTAACAAAGAGAAGCTTCCCCAGTCATTAATCATGGTGACAAGCCTTTTGTTGTCAGTTAGCAGCTGTGCGTGGAAGAACATTACTCTTCTATTCTGGCCTGCGGTGCCACCGCCCCCCCTTTTCACGGGGAATCGGAAACTGGAGGGTCCAACTCCTGCTCTCCTATCAGCTGCTAATTGAACTCCCAGCTGTTAAGAAAATGGCCCCTGTGTGTTTCTTCTTTTTTTCCCCCACCTCTTTTTTGGCAGAAATGTACGCCTGGAGTGAGCCCAGGATGTTTCATGGTGGTAGATGTAACGCAAAACAATTTGTTTGTGAAGCGAGATGATTCAAGTCTGACGTGATTCAATCAGGCATTTCTCAGCAGCTTTTTGAGGAAAAATAACCTGCAGTCATTTTTCAATGACATTGAGATATTACCTCCAAGAACATTTTTATATGTGTGGTGATGCCATTTTTGGTTCTCCTGAAGAATTCAGTGGATAGTACTTGTTCTACCTGAGTGTGATGGAGCTTGGTAAAGTTTAAAGAACTTCCAGAAAATGTAAAATAGCTTCACTTATTCTGTCTTGTAACACGGAAAACCAACTTTTCCTCACCTTTGAAAGAAATTAGTTTGATGTATGTAAAGTGCTCCCCTGCCCGCCAAGTTCCATACTGTATGTGTAAATTGCCAATGTACCAAATCATGATTATAATCCCTTGTTGACATTAACTGTTTAAAATCACATCCTTATTATTATTATTTGTATTATTTTAGTACTAAAATTGGCAGCACTTTGGCTTAGTGGTTAGCACACTCACCTCTCTGCGCTGGGGTGTTGGGTTTGAGTCAACATCTGGGTGGGTTTCCATGTTCTCCCCGTGTCTACGTGTGTTTCCTCCGGGGTCTCCGGTTTCCTCACACAGTCCAAAAACCATGGAGGTCAGGTGGATTGAGTACTCTAAATTGTCAGTGTGTGTATGTATGCATGTATGTGCACCCAGCGATGGATTGGCGCTGTGTCCTGGACTTAGTTGGGACAGTGTAATGCCCTGCACCCAGTGAGGGGGTAGGGGACTAACCACCACCCTGATTAAGATTAAGTGGTGGGATAATTAATAGAATGGATAGTACTAAAATACCCATACCCCCAAATTTTTGGAATGTGTAACTGGTCTGAATTAGAGGAATGGATGTATATTAGCAAAAATGTTAAGCTGGCCAGATGGGTTCATACGGGCTGCAATGAAATGCATAAGATTTTTTTTGGTGTAATGTGCCAACATTTTATTTGTGGTTGTAAAACAATCTCTAAATAGTTTCCCTTTCAAAAAGAAACTCAAAATCATTGGTACACACCCCTCAATTAACTGACCAACAAAAATCAATTTTCTAACAAGGAACCTTTGGTAACTTCTCACACAGGCTAATGTTAATGAGTTTACATAAGGACACTGAACAACACTAGCATGCATGGCAGGGTTGCAAGGAGAAAGAAAACGTGAACAGTTCAGAAGGCTGTTGGAAAAATATTTTGTGGATGAATGGGTGTCAGTAGAGATGAAGGAGGGAGATGCAGTGTGTTTGTCAAAGTCAAGATTCAAAACTGAAGCTATCAAAACAAAACTGTGGCTGTGGTATTATAAAGACATTAGCATGACAACAAAACATTAGCGTGGTGACAATACATGATCACAATACAATTACAGTCTAGGGTTGTGAGACACGAGGGAACCTTTAAACTAAATGTAATTACATCAGGGATGAGGGACCAGGGCTGTGCTTTGACAAGATAAACAACATGTAGCCAATGATGAGACAAGGCATGACGTGACATGAGGAGACATGACAGAACATAAACAAAACAGCACATGTGGTGGGAGGTTTCAAAATGGAACTATTTGGTTTAAATGATAAGTATTATGTTTGGAGAAAACACTACATTGCAGCCCAATAACCTTATGCCATCTGTGAAACATGGTGGTGGTAGTATTCTGGTTGTTTGTGAGTGTAGTCTGAAATTGCAGGATGTTTAATTCAGCGTAGATTGTGTAGTGTAACAATGATCAAAAACAAAAAAATGTATGTATGGTGTCTCACATTTTCAGCACTGGTTGTTATGTTTGAAAATGTGTGCCTGGCATAACTCTTCAAAAATATGCTGCTAGCCCGAAAACACTTTTACTTTCTGCAACCCAAACTGACCGACTTCCTCAAACTGCTTGGTCACCGAAAAAACAGGACATGCTAATTGGGTGTAAAATACAGTAAGCCTTGAGGCTTTCCTCCCTGTCTGCAGCAATGCTAATGCCAACACACAAAATAATCAGCTGAATGAATAATGTGCATTAAAAAAACACAAAACAGTTAGTCCTTATGTGTATTGAACTTTTTAAATTTTTGGTCACTGCTGTTGGTCTTCAGATTAGCATGGTGCAAAAGCGACGTGTGGCTAAACGGCTAAACTGTAAACTTGCCAAAGCCTGGAGTCAATCCCTTTTCTCTGGAGCAGCTTTTTAGCGAAGAGCCTCCGGATGAACTCTGTCTCACCCTGCCTCCCACAAACCAGCGCCGCTGCCGCTAGCTCGCTTACTGAAAAAAGTGACAAAAAGCCGTTACTACGCGGTTGACAAGGTTTTTTTTCTCTCCCTCTTTCTCCCTTCCTCCTACCTTTCAGTTTTGCCCGCCACTGTTGGAGTGGGAGCGAGCGCGAGGGAGGAATAAGAGAGTTGTAAGCTGAGGGAAGAAGAGGGGGAGAGAGAAAAACATAGAGAAAGTCAGGATGTCTCTGTCAGCTCAGCAGAAATCCCTCTCTAATGAAGTCCTTCCTGTCAGCCATGGTGGCTGTTTGCTTGCTTCTTTGCTTGTGGCTGTGTGTTCGCTTTTTTAGCCCACTTCTATGTGTTTGTGTGTGTGATCACTACCCATATGCGACAGGTAATTAGTTTTGCATTAGTGCTCCTCTGATAAAGACACAGGCAGCACAGTTATGCTAGTTCACAATTACAATAAACAAAAGCAAAACAAGCCTTAGCTTAATGTGGCTTTACAGAAACCTGAAGCGAAGGTTAACTTACAAGTCATTACACATTTCTGCACTTACCTTAGATGTAATCAATCAGTCAAGACATGTCTGACATCCAAATGTGTCTTCTTTATAATTGGAGCTGCTAGGCTAACATGCTAACAAACACTAGAACTCAGTAGCTTAGACCAGTTGTTTTGTCAAAATGCATCAGTTATACTTTCTCTCAATCCTCTCAACCAGCATTGAAATCTGAATTAAGGTCTCACAAATGAGTCAGTGTGGTTTAGGACACAGTATGACCTACTTTTAATGATAAAAATTACAAAAAAACTCACTACTACATGCAGCCATGATATCAGAGTTTTTCCAAAACCTCATTTACTATAGCTTTACTTAGAGCCACAGAATGTGATCCAGATCTCATCTGAGAGACTTTAGTTAAAGGCACAGTATGTAGTTTCCAGTGACATCTAGTGGTTTAGTTTCCATATTGCAACCAACTGAAGACTCTTTCCACAGCCCCTCCCTTCCAAACACGGAGGAGAGTGGCGGATGCTCTAAGACTGCAAGGGAAGCTCAGCTTCCCCTAAAATGTCAAAAAATAAGTGATCAATAATATACTGTTGTGTGTACATGTCA
>BRDA01060237.1:0-16287 GCA_036984385.1 Crenuchus spilurus
ATGACTACTTTTTACTTTTACTTGAGTCATATTATTATGAAGTAACAGTACTTTTACTTGAGTACAATTTTTGGCTACTCTACCCACCTCTGCATGTTAGCAAGAAATGGCAGGACCAATCAGGAAACATGCTTCAGCTTAGGTGGCCATTTTCCACTTGGTCCTAGTGCTTGATCCGTCTCCATTTAATATTGAGTACCATTGTTTTTGGAAGGTAAAAACTGCAGGGGACCAGGGGACATGCATTTATTTCCATTGTTGGAAATAATGCTTTTAATGTAAAATATGAATTAGTCAAATAAAATAAAATAAAATCAGTGATGCAAGCCTGGATTCACAGTTTCAGCTACATTCTAGGTTATCTAGGTTAGCATGATGGCTACAGCATCTATGCTAGCAGGTTGTTGAACATAAGAATAGGGTCAGTACAGTTGCAAGAGCTCAACATGCAGCACAAGCTTGCTGAAGTATAATATTCAAAATCATCAACTGTTTTCTCTCAGTAACTCTATGTGGAAGATATTATAGTACATTCTCCGCTGTGCTAAATCTGTCAATCTACCCTCACTCAGGATGTGCATGGATGTCCATATGGTAGTTAAAGGAGAGTCTGCGGGCCTGGCAGGGGTTAGGAACTTTTAGCTAACTGTCTGGAGCCTGCAAGGAAGATGTGTGTGAGTGGGTTTGTGTGTGAGTGTGTGTGGTGAGAAAGAAAGAGAAATCTGTCAAGGGAAGCAGCTGCACCTGTGACGTTACAGGTCAGCTGCATTGCCCACAGCAGGGCACAGAGGATGCTGGCGAGAGTAGACATCTGTATGACACCGCAGGCATACGCTACTCAAAATCTGCTTGAGACATCCACGACAGTGGCCAAGAATCTTTGAATATTCATGAATCTCCATGGTTCATCCTAAAACCTAAACTACCCTTATTCTGTTACCTCTAAGCCATGTTTTGTAGCTTTCAGCATAAAGACTTTCTTTATTCTGAAGCTATGGGACCAGCTTACAAGTAATGGAATCTATTATACACAATTAGCATTTTGCAAACTGCATGTCTAAATCATTACATATTTGCCTCAAAATGTACTTTTTAAATAGACCAAATAAACTTCCGTATGTGGTTTTTGACACATTTGTGGTCAGTTTGTGCCTTCAAATGGACAAAATCCTGTTGCTATCATTAAGCAGTTTTTATGAATAGTTTGAACAAATTGGAGATGCACTGAATATTCAGCAACAGAAATAATTCAGAAAAAAAAAAAAAAAAACTGAAAAGACCAAATAATTTATGCTGAACAATTATGTTTTTAATGACACTGTTACCAATTTAGGCATTGAGAATTCTGCTTTTCCTCACCGGTTAAACAAAACACAGATTCACCAGCACAGTTACAGTTTGGTGGTGAAATGGAAGAACAACAAACTACAACCACAACATTTACTAAACTACACTTGTTATGATGAAACCAGAATACAGCCAATTAGCTTTGTGTTTGTGTTAGATTGTGTTGTGGTTGTTAGCTTGTGTTGTGTTTGTTGGGTGTGTTGTGTTTACATACATACATACATACATGCATACACATTACACTTATATAGCGCCTTTCTAGACACCCAAGGACGCTTTACAATTGACACACTTCATATACACACACTCCGGTGAGAAGCGGCAGCCAGTCACGCACAGTGTACTCTCAACCGGAAGCGACCATCCACCTGGAGGACTGCATCGAGCACTAGGGGGATCACCCAGGACAGAGTGCCAACCATATCTGGGCATACACACATTCATACACAGACATACACATTCATACACACACCAGGGTAATTTTTTTAAGAGTATCCAAGAGTGTTTTAGAGTGTTTGTTAGCTTGTTTGTTGGCTTGTGATCTGTTTGTTGGCTTGTGTTGTGCTTGTTAGTTGTGTTGTGTTTACTCCAGTGGCTGCAGTGTTAGGGAACGTCTCACAATTACCACAATAAATGTGTTCTGTTTCACTCTGTAGCCAATGACACTCACATGAAACACACAAAACATCCATGTGTCTTACATCGTTCATGATTTTGTTTAATGTTTTTTAATTAAATATTAGTAATAATGTAACATGCATCCATCTTCATACATATCCATATATTATTGTCTTGTCCAATTTTTCTAACGTGTTTTATATACAAATATAAAAGAATAATCAATTCAACTCTTGTTATTAAACCTAATGATGTTAAACCAGCTTATAAAAATATAGACATTCATTCCTGAATAACTGCAAGGCTGATTTTGGGAAATAGTTTAGTTACTAATTTTATAATGATTTGTATAATTGAAAAACCATGTTTGGTATTCTGCCTTCAGCCAAATGTTTCATTCACTGTTTGGTTTCAGCTTCAGCCAAAATAATAATAATTTCAGTGCATCCCTAGAACAAATTTAGTTCATGAATGAAGGCAAGGTCTCAAAATGCATGCCCCTTTTGTGAGAATGCTATTATCATTACAGTTACAAAGGAAGCAACTGTTGTATAAGTAGAATCTACAACACACAAGTGAAATGACCTGGCTTTTCCAATTGTGGGCAGGGTTTCATAAATTTGCTAACTTTTGGGAAATACAGTTAGCAGAGAGTAGATGAAAATACAATTACAGTTTAAGAGGAGAAATGTGATACAATTTTTCCAGTACCAAAACTGTTATTTGTATTGTCCTGCCTTATATGTGACCATAATGACTGATCTGAAAAGTCAGAGACTTTATGAAATCCTGTACTGGCACATCTTTGAGGGAATGAGGTTGTAAATCTTGCCTGAATGATTATTTGATTTCCTAGAAGAAAATTATGTACCTGAAGCTGTAAGACATTCCCCTCTCCAAGCTCTATATTTTGTCCAAGTAATATAACATTATATTACTTGTAATACAGTATCTGTGCAAGTGATATAGACACCTAGAAATTGGGGTTTGCTATGTGAAGATGCTGTTACTGTGAAAACATCTATTCAGTTATTTCTTGTGTGTGTGCATATCATATATATATAATAAAAATAATACCTAAAGCAATACTACAGAATTCCAGTTATTTTTTAATGAAAATCAAGAATTACAGTGATTTTTACCACAAATGACATTTTAGATCATTTGATATTCAGCCTTTATTCACAGTATTTTATTTGAGACATAGATACTTTCAGAGACTGGCATTTACAACAATAAGTACAGATATGCCGTTTATCAGATATGGAAAGAGAGAATGCAGTATTTCTGCTTTCATAGACAGTGGTGTTAATAGAAGAAATCTTTGTACTGTGTATCAATGTTTTATTATTTTTTCAGCTGGTTTACTAAAAACAAAGTCAAGCTCAGGTTCCTCTCTGACCAAAATAACTGGCAAGCTAATAATGTCATATTTTCATGTTTGATTTGACCTGCTTATGTGACCTTTTCATAACTAAACTGACTTTATGACATTATATATGTGTTTTCATTTTTCCAGGCAGATTCAGTTGGCTACACAGACTAAACAAGTGGTAAGGATGTGTTCAGCTTCCTTATGCTGAGTGTCATATGGCAATCAAAACAAGACCATGAACTTGACCCTTTTCCCTTTGTGTAAGCATTGGTTATGCTTTTACTTACTACTTAATATCTCCAGCATTCTTTCTAAGAAAAAAGAACACATGTGAAATTGTTGCTGGGAGCTGGGTGAGTACTTATGAGGCCACTGAAAGAGGCCACTGCCTTTCTGGAATATGATTGCCATGAAAGGATGATTTTGGCCTTCAACAATGTCTAAATAGGTGGTACATGTCAAAGAAACAACCACGTGAATGCCAGGGCCCAAGGTTTCCCAGCAGTACATTGACCAGAGCAGTACATTGCCTTCTTCCAATACTGCATCCTGATGCCATCTCTTCACCAGGTAAGCACACACACCTGCCTCCAGTCATTCATATGTTATAAAAAAAACATGATTATCAAACCAAGTCACCTTCTTCCATTGCTCTATTGTCCATTTGTGATGTTCACATGCCCATTATAGGCATTTGCAAAGGACAAGGTCTCAAGCTGCAAGGAAATGTGTGTTCTGGGACCTTTTGAGTATAGCCAGTATCAACTTTATCATCTCATCTGTAGGATCGGACCACATGGGCCAGTCATTGATCTCTACATGCATTAATAAACCTTAGGCACCCATGGCCCTGGCACTGGTTTGACAGTTGTGCTTCCTTGGACCAGTAGGTAGGTACTAGCCACAATATTTTAGGAACTCACTGCCATTTAGCAGATGTTCTGACCCAGTCATTCAATAATTACAATGTGGTAGTAACTTCAGGCTCCTGCAGATAACATTGCACAAACATTATCGGGTTATAAATACCTGCAGGGTGTTTGAGAGGATTCACAGATTGAAAAGAGGTGGTACAGTGCAGTGAATTACTCATTCAATGTGTGGAAAAATTAGGATGGCAAAGCAGATGTTAATGATTGGCAAGAAAAGAGTGATTCCATTTGAGTATGCCAAAGGCCACATTGTGAAGGAGGTATCTGAATTTGTATGTGTAGTGAAGCATACACACATATGGGTCTATGAGCAGTAACAAAAATCCCAGTATACAGAATGTTCTCATCAGAATTTTGCCAACAGATGAAAAGGATTGATAGGGACTGCTGGTGGATTTCACGACTTATGTATGAAAATTGCTTCTAGAAGTCTGCTAGTAGACCCGTATGATAATATGCTTTGATATACCTGCAAATTCAGCTACTTCCTTCTCGCTATAGCTTTTGGCATGCTGAAATGCAATAATTCCTTTTTGCCAGTTATTAACATCTGCTTTGTGACTCAGTTTCCATACATTGAATTAGATGTTCACTGCACTGTACCACCTCTTCTCAATCTATGAATCCTGTCACATACCCTACACCCCACAGGTACTTATAGCCCAATCATTCTCATGCAACTCCATCTGCAGGAGCCTGACGTTATTACCCCTTTTTTTTTTATTTTTTATTTTATTATACCCCATTGTCCAGGGAGCTTAGCAATGATCAGCAGCAACACTAAAACCAATGACAGGTGAAGTGAATAACATTGCCTTGGTACAACAGAACACCATCAGAAGTCTTGTGGAGTCTATGCCAATGTTGACTTTAATGATCTGGCTGATTGTTGTATACTTACCATCTTCATACTTTTCATTCTCACCTTCAAGTATCTGATGGAGCTCTCTCCAGACCAGTGAGTGTTTATATGAACACATGATTAAATAATGAGCCTCAGGGAGCTGACCTTTACATTCACCATTTTGGTACCTAATCCCTAAGTCCTTGATACAAAATAAGGTTGTAGAGTCAAGAGATCATTATTCTCACAACACTACATGATTTCAGTAATGAGAGCATCGCAACAAAGAAGGAAAACTTAATTAGTAAATTAGGTGTTGTGGTGGTACACTACTTGGAACAACAACCTGTAGATGCTGGAAACTAACTGAATCCTGGCTTTGAGTACCAGTAGCAGTACCCAAAATAGTGAAACACAACAGGGTCGGGTCTTTACATGTGATATGAATAAAGGAGACAAAAGGCTTCTTTGAATCAACATCATAGCAGAACCACTATTGGTTTCATTAAGAACCTTTCAATGGGTGGATCTTTAAAAGATAATCATCTGACACCTCATCTGTTGCATTTGTATTAGAAATGTAATCGAATATGAATACATTATTCATAACTAATAGACATTTTGAATAACTCAGATGTGTTTTAAATGGTTATAAACAGCAGGATTATTAACATTGTTTGATTATTTCACAGTTTCAATGCTTTTTATATCTACTGTGCAGTTTTAGTTTTAATCCATAAGAAAAAGAAACAACTTTTTGTTCACTCCTTGCCACGTTTACTGTACCCATTCTCAAATGTTTCCTTATCTGTATCCCAAGGTCAATTTACTCAGGTCTAGGAAAGCAGAGGAAAGGATGTATGATTTGAAATTTTTGTTCCAGTAACATTTAATCTATTCTATGTATCTATCTATTTTTTACCCTATATCTACTCAAAAAAACTGAGGTAACAGAATACAATCAATATTATTAAATAAGTATTACAAGGCTTGGTTTTAAGTGAAAACTAGATCAATTAACAGTTCAAAATTAGAAGGGTTCACAGGCTGAGAGAAAAGAAGGTGAAATTTTAATAAAGTGAACAATCCAAACAAATGTAACACAAGCATGAACACAACCAAGAACATCAGACAAAACAAAATGACTTGCACAGGACTGAGAGACAAGAGGGTTTAAATAGGGAACATAATTAAACAGATAATGAGACACAAGGAACAGGTGTAGACACTGAGGAGCTGGTGTGTAATGGGGCAGGACAATGGAGGAGACTGAACACACAATCAGACAGAGGAACATGACATGAATCATGACATAAATAATTAATTTACTTTGAGTAGATGAAAATACAATATATATTAAAAAAAACATTTCAAACTACATATAAATATTAAGTAGATTCAAAATGTAAACTAGAATTAGTATGAATAAATGTAAGTTGAATATACAACACATACAAAGTAATTAGCCATACTTACTCAATTAATACAATTAATGCAACATTATTATTTATAAAAATTATAATAATAATGCTTAAGTTACAGTAAATTCAATTAAACAATTTAATTTTAAAATGAACCCAACAACTTCAAATACAAAACCCCTTCCTTTAAGTCAATGCAAACAAAAATAAAATAAAGCTTTTCATTTGGAATCTTTACAGTTGATTTTTTTTTTCAAACTTTAAAAAAGTCAACAAAATAGCAAAGACTAAGCACAAGTTTAACCTGTCTTTAAAACAAAAAAATTTGATGTTGCAAAGCAGAAAAATGTTTTAATATTTATTACCATAGCTTTCATAAATAATCTTGTTAACTTGAAGCAAAAATATTTAGCTAGCCCAACAAATTGTATTTAACAAGATGTATTTCAACACATGAGCTAGTATTAGCTAGCTACTTTCTGCTTATTTCCATTATTTTTCATTGCTTTCTATCTTTAGTTAGCATTTCTTGTTTATAGTCTTAGTTAGCCTCTCTTATTCCTAGCATTAGCCTTTGCAGCCTCAATCTTAATTAGCCTTCCTTGTTTTTTTCATTTTTCTTTGCTTAAATCATTGGCCCCTGCCTGGATTTTGACTATTCTTAAGCTTCAGCCCTTTGTCTTTGTATTTTTCTGTTTGGTATCTGACCCTGGACTGCATATTTGACCTTGTAATTAGAATTGCCCATCAACTTTTATTAAATATTGTTGTGTCTGCCACCTCTCGCTCTGTGTTTTGAGCCTGATGTGTGACTTCTATAAGCATTTTTCCCTGTAAGTGAAGTGCTTTTCTTTTACAATAATGTTGCCACTGCTGGTAGGCCCTGCAATGACCATATGCTTCAACATACCTGCAAATTTGACCACACTATGGTCTTTGGTATGCTGAAATGTAATCACTCATATTTTCCAATCATCATGTTTTGTGACCCATTTTCCTCACATCAAATGAGATTCTCTGTACTGTACCACATCTCGATAACCTGTCACACCCTGTGACACCTGTGTGCACACTTCTCCTGTTGCTTTTGTTGTGAACAATGTAACATTAATTTTCTCTATGATGCTGTATTTCACATCAGACCAGTCATATTTTTGGACTACAAATAACTATAGATAGTAGACAGTAGCAAAGTGTAAATAAATTGAGCTGAAAATTAAGTATGCTTAATAAAAGAGACCTGTGAAATTACTTAATCAACAACTTCATGTGTCATCTGTAAAGACCTATCCTGTATATCAGACAATAACAAAATGTTGAAAGCTTAATTAGACTACTCATTCATTTCTCATCTATGCCAGCCCATACGCTTTGATAATGCTTAGATTTACATAAAGATGGGACCTCCTTTGCCCCCATTCTTTAGTGTTCAACTCTTCCACTTTGTAAAAGACTTTTTAATGACTTGCTATAAATTTTTGGAGCAATAGCAGATTAATGCAGCAGAAAGTTTGTGCAATAGAGATGTAAATTATTTCAGATAGACATCCAATAAAATAAACTCATACCTCTTTCCTCAGCAGCCATTACTCAATGTTCCACCAAATTCTACACGTACGCCTAGTAAGTGAAATATATCATACAGGGTTTGGCTGGTGGGCTTGATAGTGCTCCCCATTCATTATTAATCATTAAATACGATGTTACTTCATTTCAAAGCCTGAGGAAAATAGTGTCACTTTTGAAACATGTACACACCAAATAAAAGAAACTAATGAAGGTGTCATCATATAAATCATTACAATTGCAGCTAAAGCCAAAGACAGTCTTTAAAATGAAAAATAAGGCCAATGGGAATGTATTTTGTACATTTTTGAGGAGTAGTATAGAGAGCTGGGGGTCTGCAGAGACTGACGGGGAAATATATGAGAGAGCTGTATGTTTAGGCGAACTTTACTTATTCTCCAAGGGTTTATAGGGAACTGCTGTAACGTTTTGAATTCAGATATGGAGTTAACTGCTGTGGACCGAGGGGCAAAATCAACTCTCAGCGTTTGATCTTCCTCAAGCTGATTTACATTTGTGGAGTACTGGCTCTAATCTACCCATTTATCCTTATAAATGAAAGAGAGAAAATTAGGGAGAGAGAGGAAGAGAGTGAGAATAAGTTGGAGGCTACAGCATCCTACCATTGAAACATTTAACTTTCTGAGAATTATATTTTTAAACGCATTTTTTTTTACACAAGTGGTAGCTTCATACTTATATGTTTGAAGACACTTTAGAGCTAATGATCAAGTAGCCAAAGGGTTCTGTACTGCATAATACATACTGCAGAATCACCACCTTAATTATCAAAAGAACATTTCAGTGGGTGGTTCTCAACCTTACCTCAAACTTTCAAAATTATGCCATAGGGTTAGTTAAAACTGACAATAATTTTGATTCATTCCTAGTAAAATAACAAAAAATCGGTTGATTCAAATTACCATTATAATGAATGTCAATTAACAGAATGATATAAGTAATTTTCTATTGTTTGCAGAGAAATGTGCTTAAATTATTGTCCATAGTAAACAATCAAATCCTACAGGTATTGACTGTAACACAATGTAAGTTTATTTTAATGGCTCATTTAAGTGGCATTTGATTATGATTATCAGGTACGATTTTAACTTAACAAAGAATAACAAAAACATGCATGATGAATATAGAAGTCATTTTTTATTAATGTATTTATTTATTCCAGCACATTCTGACAGAAATGTGACCAAAATGTTATAAAAAGTAAATGTTTCACTGTAATCACATTAAATATGTGAATAAAAGTAGCTTTCTTTTTAATTTTGTTTGTATAGACATTTTGTATAGTTTGTTGCTGAGTATACTGTAAAAATCAATGATCCAGTAGGTCTTATGTGAAATGTCTTTATAGTTATTGAATTTGTGTCTGCTATTTGTATTTATGGTATTTAAAATATTTGGAATAAAGTCTACAAATTTTATTCATGAAAAGCATGATCACCTTGTTTGAATGATATTAAACATACAGAATATTGTGTGATTATTAATTAATTTAAGTTACATTATTACAAGCACTTTCTGGGTATGAACATGTCTTTAACCATCTGTGACCAGCTAACTAAGGCTATAAACAAGAAATGCTAACTAAGGCTAATGCTAACATGAGATCCATTAACAAAGACAGAACCAGAATAGGTGAACAAGGACAAACCAGATGAGGCTCAATACTAAATGGTTTTGCATTGCAACTGATGAGATTGGCAATACTAGTGTTGCTTATAGGCTTATATATCTCTTATACTGTATATGTCTCTCTGATCAAAGACAGGTGTCTGAGATTGAACAATCAGTGGGAGCATTAGGGGAGAGGAAAGCTGATTGGCAGGATAGCTCTAAGGGTTCAAATAAGGGAGAGAGGTGTGTGCCTGAGTCAGGGATTGAGAAACACGTGACTGAGAGAGCGAGCGAGAGGCGGAGCTAAGATGAGCAGAGAAGAGAGAGGAGAAGAGAGAGACACAGGGGGTGTGTGGCGTGACATCATAACCAATTTCTGAAAATTCAGCTAGTGCAAAGGTTTGGCCCCTTCATAGAGTTCTTCTTTATCACTGCTACAATATAGTCAGAGTCAGACCAAGTTTGTTGACACACACAAGGAATTGAAGGTTTCTCTAGTATTATAAACAATATACAGGTAATGTACATGTAATTTTCAGCCAATACACAACATATGTGACCCTGCCAGGGAAAACCAGGCCAAAGTCACTGGGCAACTTATTGAGATATCATGTCAATATCGTGTCACTCACATTAGCGACAAAACTTAACTACTCAGTATTATTGTTGTAAATGAAAGACAAGAGTTTCAGATATCTATCGTTTTGATCAAAAACAAAACTTAAAGTCACAAAAAAGTTGTTTTGAAAAAAAAAATTTGAAAAAAAAAAAAGAATGACTTTGATCTGGTTTTCCCTGGCGGAGTCGCATATAGTAAACAATATACACAGTATACAGACTATACAAGGGAATGTACTATATACACAGTGTACCTATTTACAGAATACACTACATACATGCATCATACAGGTTAAATTATGCCAGGCTGTGCTACATAATGCTATAATCAGAATCAGAATCTTTATTTTGACAAGTATATTACACATACAAGTATACATACAAGTATTTTGACAAGTATACATACACATATGACTTGGTGAGAGAGTAACCCACGTATGACCCGTAGCAAGCACAATAAACAGTATGCAGAATAGATAATAATAGAGTTTAAAAAATTACTAAAGTTATATGAGTAATAAAAGCTGAGGGAGCTAAGAGAGATGTAAATAGTAAGCCAATATACACACGCTATAATATACAGAAAGTACAGATGGTATGCACATGCAGCATTGTTTTTTGTTTGTTTGTTTGTTTGTTTGTTTGTTTGTTTGTTTGTTTGTTTGTTTTTTATCAAGTCCACTTTCAGTTCAGTTCAGTGAAATTTGGAAGCTCAGATCAGTTGTAGATCAGTTTATGGACTAGACCGTGAGGTGTTTACTTTTGTTGAGCAGTGCTATAGCTCTGGGGAAGAAGCCCGTGTTGTGCTGGTTTTGATTGTTCTTCCAGAGGGGAGTGTCTGGAAGAGGTGATGTACAGGATGTGAAGGGTCAGTTGTGATTTTTGCCAGCATGCTTCTATAAGCAGATAAACGATTATTACAACACACTTCATTTTTCAGAATAAATACTAATTTAAATAAGTGTAATCAATTAAACTTTTGTCAGGAGAGCTTTAATTTGGTTGAATAGAAGCTGTGATCATAAGCGTTTTACTGATAACCAGTTACTGTCCCCTGGGATTATTAACCCAGCACAGCGATGGATGGTTTAAAATGCAGTGGATGAAAACTGTGCACTGTACCATCTAAGCATTCAGCTCCAAGTGGAAATGCACCTGGAATGCTTTCTCTTCGTGCTCTGTGTCCTGAAGTGGAAAAGAGGCTATGGTGAACTCTGGCCACCACATTTAGGTCTGCTTCTACTTTTTTAATGTAATGGCTCCTCCCTCCATCATCATGTGAACAAAATATATTTATCAAACTTGTAGAGGATCCCCCTTCCTGGAAGGGCTCTGGTTAGTCTGTCCACCATTACTCATTGTCCAAATTGCCAACATCATTTTTTGATAGTGCTGACATATATATTTGGCCTAAATTATACACATATTTTACAACATATTCATTGCAGAGAGTTACTGGATGTTTTATTATTCATTCATTATCACACCTGCTTAATCCTTATCAGGGTCACGGTTAGTCCCCTACCCCCTCACTGGGCGCAGGGCAGGGCATTACAGTAGTCAACTAAGCCCAGGACAGGGCGCCAGTCCATCGCTGGGTGACACGCGGACAATTTTTTGAGTACCCAATTCACCTGACCTCCATGTTTTTGGACTGTGGGAGGAAACCGGAGTACCCGGAGGAAACCCATGCAGACACGGGGAGAACATGGAAACTCCGCTCAGATGGAGAATCGAACCCAAGACCCCAGCGCTGAGAGGCAAACGTGCTAACCACTAAGCCACCACCCCGGATGTTTTATTACTCAAATAATTTTTTGTTTGTTTGTTTCACTCCTATTTCATGGATGCACAATGCAAATGAATACTCAAAAGACAGGTGTCATTCTGATGGCAAATAAAATGGTACTGTAGAACTGGTGGCAAGTTTGTCTACAATGCACATTTCATATCAAAGCAGTCTGAATGACTTTATATCTCAGAATTTAAAAACAAAATCCATTCAATACACAATTAACAAAGATGTATTATGCAAAATGTTTGCTTATAATATTTCACATCTAAAACTAAAAGAATTTGTCAGTAAAATATAGAGTCTTTAAAAAATAAACTGGCACCAAATGAATATTTTCAGTCCTGTAAATTAAGTAATAACTAAGTGCAAATTAATGTATAGCCTGAAAAAGTACTTTTGAACATTTTGTGAATATTTTAAAAAAGCATTCTTATTACGACTAATAAGTGCAGCTGCTATAATTATGACACTGACCTTTCTGAGTTAAGCACAGAGAGCAAACACAGTGGGTGTAACATGGCATGCTATTATTCATTGTAGAAATAATGCTTTTTTCCACCTATGAAGTTACTTGAAAAGAAAAGGAAGTCTTCACACTGTTGTTGTAATATAATGCAGTGTTATTTAGTTGGATGTTAATTCTTTTTCTTAGATTTTTTTTAAAGAAAGTCTTTAACTGTAGGATAAGTTGATGATGGCAATTAGCAGTCAGATATATGTCAGCAGTTTCATTAGTTTCACATTCAATGATGATTTAAAAGTACAATCAAATACATAATCATACTGTGATCAATTGGACAAGTATGTTCATTTCATATAACAGGACACCTCAATGGTTGTTATCCCACTTATACCCTGGTTGCCAAACATTTATACATTTTGGTTTATTTATGTGAGCAAAGAAAACATGAGGACTAAAAAGAAGACTTCATCATAAACTTGTTAATTTTGTACATTTGTTATTGGCTATTGTTGTAGTTGCTATAGTATCACCGGTTGTCAATCAGCAGATATTTACTATGGTTGTTTTGGTTATGGTTGTAATCCGTGATGAAACCTTTTTTAGCCAATCTATTTTAGAAGTGTCCTTCAAAAGAATTAGTACATTAGAACCTGCCAGCCAGCAAGATTATTTGTCTTTGCCTTGTCTAATTGTCTTAGTGAGTAACTGAGGAAATAAACTTAGAACATAATCATGCACAAAGTTTAACATAGAACCATTATTTTAAAATGTAATTAATTACCATGTCATGGCAGTAACAACCCAGTTCTCTGAATGTTGTATTGTGTAGTAGCTGGTATAACAATACTGTCAATATAAGTGAAACTATATTGTCTAAGACAATATAGACATGTAAAACAAATGGTATATTCCAAATTCTAAATCAGCTATTACAAAAATAGATGACTTCACTCCCCGTGCTTCACCCAAACCACAGTTTCCTCTAAAATGAACCAGCCACTTAGACAGCCAGCAGTATGTAAACTACATTACAAATATCACTCTTTTTAAGCACTGGGGATAAAAACTTTGAAAGTATTCGATTTATTATTTTTATGAAACTGCAGCCAGATCATTTTCTCAATCGCAGCCAAAAGAAAAAGGAAAACCTTTCCAGCCCCTCATCCAATTAAATTTTGTAAGAGGTTGAACTGTAAAAAAAATCATAGCTCTGGAGGATTGCATCCAACTGTTGGATGTTAGAGATGATTTTATTTGGAGTTAGCCTCCATGCTTCGAAGTACAGTTAAGACAGACTTGGCTGTCTTGAACAATAAGGTCACAGCAGCCTTAGGACTCTAATTTAGAAAATCATTTCCCATAGTGCTAAAAGTCACAAGATGAAGTCTGAAATTTATTGGTGGCATGGCTATAAGATGGATGAGTGTGGGAGAGGGGTAGAAGGAGATATTTTAATGGTGTTATGTTTCTGTTGTATAGACAGTCACTTCATGGTTGTTCAATAGATGCAGTACTATGCAGCAGTGTGAGGCCACTGAAAAAATTATATGCAAGGCCATTTATTTGTAGCTATGGTCCGATAGAACTCTATTCATTACCTTTGAAGTGAGTTGACATTGCATTTGTGATTCTGCAATAATAATGCAACACACAGCTGTCACAGCTGTGTTGTAAAATATAGTGTAAAAACTTCCCAGTAGAGTATAAAGTAGTTTCTTCTACTCCATCAACAAAGACAAACTCCATAGTAACATCATTGATTTCAGAAGAAATGTTGGCTGTTGCTTTTGCTATAAACTGTCTTTACTATTTCTGCTTTCTTAGTCAAGTCCATAACAAGACATGTTTGGCAACATGTTAACATTTAGGCACTTCTATAAAAATGAGCTAACTATAAATGTGATTGTTGACCTATATACACTCACTGGCCATTTCATTAGGTACACATACATTGTGTCTACACTCATTGTCCATTTTTTCAGCTCCACTGACCAAATAGGTGCAATTTATAGTTCTACAATTACAGAATATAGTCCATCTGTTTCAATATATACAGTATTCACCCCCCACCCTTAACTTTTTACCTATTTTGCTACATTACAACCAGGGTTCTAAATTAACTTTTTTGATCACCAGCCAAAGTGGCTGGTAACTCTCTAAAGTTACCGGCCAATCAGAATTTCCACTAGCCAAATTTTATGCGGTAAAAATAAGAGAAATGAGTGCCACTGAATGCATTTGATCTATCTATCTTTCTATGTATATATATTATTAGAACCACATCTTCAGAGCTCTTCTTCTTCAGAAGCGGCTGTGAGGAATGGAGTTCGAGACCAAAGTATGTAAAAACAGAATGTTTACTGAAGATGCAGATCGGTACATAAATGACATGAACCAGACAAAGGCATACAAATACAGGAGGGCTAGGCAAGAGAGGCGTCGCTAGGCAGAGCAGGGTCAAATCAGAGATCAATACAATAAGGCAGAAGTATCCAAGACAGAAGGCAAAGGCAGGGTCAAAACACACAAGATCAAGATCAGCATAAACTAGACAAGACAAGGATGCAAGAGAGAAGGCTCGGTAATGACAATGAATTGGCAATACTTCGCATGGGACTGCTGGAGAGGTGAGTTTATATAGAAGGTGCTTAATGAGTTCCAGGTGGCTCAGTACTCCGGTGAATGTGACCTTTGGACTGTGCTGTGATTGGTGGAAGTGGTTTGAGGAAGTGGAGGTGCATGATGGGAGATGGAGTTCTGTGAGTGGAGGCGATTCCTGACAGCGGCATCAAAATCGTTTGTGCACAAAGTTAGGCCTGGCAACTGCCCCAGTCTATCCAAGTCCCAACCACCGCCACATTTAGGTTAAAAGTTTTTACTAAGCTAACATTAACTCCCTCTTTCAGTGTGCTCTCTGTTTAGTTCTGGCCCCGTTTACTTCGCTTCTACCTTGAGTTGCTCTCTGTCTTGCTCTCTGAAGTCTGTTCAGTGGTGTTAGCGTTCATTTCCATGGTTTCTCGCGCTATTTTCAATATAAACTGCGCACAGCGAATGGGTGTATAATGTCATGATGTAGATCAGGGGTGCACACACTTTTTCAGCCTGCAAGCTACTTATCTAATGACTAAGTCAAAATGATATACCTACTATAAAAATGCACGACATATATTTATTTATAAATATACTGACAATTTATTTGTACAATGTATGCTGGTGTACCTTGAATAACTACATGAACCCTTATTACACAATACAACTGTGTACATGTTTTGTCATTAGCCTACTTTAATATGATGACTTGCACTGAATGGAATCAGTCAGGGATGCATAGTCTGGACAACATTTCGAAACGTGCTGCTTTGTCCCTTAGTTTTGATTGGAGATGTTTCCCCATATCTTCCACTCACCTTGTAATTGTCATGCGAGAAAGGCTGACAACTTCAACTGCTTCTTTCTTTTCAGGACACATTTCCTCCTCCACTGCTAGCAAGCACTTTTTTTATGAATTCGCCATCGGAAAAAGTAAAGATCTGTCCACTTTTCTTGGAAGTTTCTGCACTCAGAGTCAACTTTTTGTTTCTTCGGCTCTCCCATTTCACCAGTGCACAAATGTTGAACCTCACGGTACCACTCATGTTGCTACCAAAAGGAAACTGCCAAAAATGCAGAAAAGGTG
>BRDA01060237.1:16993-28960 GCA_036984385.1 Crenuchus spilurus
CGTGGAAAAGACGTAAAAACCGTCAAAGGAAAACCATCGTTGTACTCACCATGGCACTCCAAGTTGTAAACACGTGACCACTTTACCCTCTCGGCTTCTTTGTTTTTCAACTGAGACTCACGTCTTTGAAGGTTCTTTTCACCTGTCTAGAAATGAAAAAGGCTACCGCTTAAGTATTTTTTTCACGAACGACGGCTCTCCCATTTCACCAGTGCACAAATGTTGAACCTCACGGTACCACTCATGTTGCTACCAAAAGGAAACTGCCAAAAATGCAGAAAAGGTGCTTGTGTATGGCAGTTTTTTGTCACACATTGGGCTGGAGGTTTTTGGGGATCTGGCAACCCTAATCGCATCTCCGTAAACAGAGCTGGTTGTCTATAATTCGTAAGAATAATATTCATATCATAGTTCATTTGACATACAACACACAAGAATCATATTTTTTCTTGTAATATATAAATACAAATATATAATAAAAGTATTATACTTTTGTAAAAAGACGATCGCAACCAGGGTTGCCATGTTTGTGAAAATGCATTCACTAGTAAACCTTCTGAGGGGGGGATGCAGGGATTTCTGCACTAAATAGAAAAGAAAATGAACAATATAATGATTTATTTTTTATGCTTTTGTGATTGGGTGCTTTAGATTTTATCAATAGATAGATAGATTTTATTTAGATAGTATCAGATTGTGTATGGCAGTTTTCTGTCACATTGGGCTGGAGGATTTGGGGGATCTGGCAAACCTGAACGCAACTACGTAAACAGAGCTGGTCATCAATAATCCTCGTGGACTATAAGAATACCGCAAAAATCCATTGAAGAAAGATTGAGAGACGCCCTAACGTTAGGATAGATACTTTTCCTTCCCTTTGTTAACATGCCGAGGCCAGGGCCGGATAGCACTGTGTAGGCCGTAGGCTGGGTGGCGAGGACCGATTATAGGCTGACATCTATTTTTTTAATGCCATGCGATCTACCCACACTACCTTTGCGATCGACCGGTGTACCCCTGATGTAGCGTTAAGGCATATAATGTTCATGGGAAATGTAGGAAGTACTGCCAGTGGATAATTGACCGAGAACGGACCCTTATGTATCATGGATGTAATTCCTCTTGCATCACTGGCAAAATTGGCTAGTACATTTTTATTAACACCCGCCAAAATGATTTTTTACCTGCATTTGGCGGGTTGGTGGGTGTTAATTTGGAACCCTGATTACAACCTGTATTTAAATGTATTTTTAATCTGAATTGTATGTGATACATCGGCCCAAAATAGTCTAAGTTGGTGAAGTGAAATAAAAACATACATAAAAAATAAGAATAAGAAAATGAGAAAAATAGGAAATAAGAAACTGAAAATTGACATGTGCATATGTATTCACCTCATTTACTATGAAGCCCCTATACAAAGTTCTGTTGCAACCAATTACCTTCAGAAGTCACATGCTTTGTGAAATGTGAAAGTCCACCTGCAGTCCAAGAGTCACATGAACCATCAGTATATACACACACCTTTTCCCAGGGTTGGGGAAACAATCCTGATATACACCCAAGTCACAGTTGGGTATCCAAATCACTGATGATCCCCTGGAGCTCCATCAAATCCATTACCATCAAATAGAAAAAAATATGGTACCACAACAAACCTGCCAACAGAGGGCCACCCACAAAAACTCAGACCAGGCAAGGAGGGCATTATTCAGATAAGCAGCACAGAGATCAAAGTTAACCCTGAAGGAGCTGCAGAGTTCCCAAATAGAGACTGGAGTACAGTGGCTTGCAAAAGTATTCATAGCCCTTGAACATTTTTACATTTTGTCACAGCCATAAACTTAAATGTATTTTATTGAGAATTTAAGTGATAAACCAGCACAAAGTAGCACATAATTGTGAAGTGTAATGAAAATGACACATGGTTTTCAAAATTGTAATCAAATTAAAAACATTAAAAGTGTGACATGCAAAAGTGCATGCATCCCCCTGTACTCTGATACCCCTAAACAAAATCCAATGCAATTAATTGCCTTCAGAAGTCACTTAATTAGTTAATAGAGTCCAGCTGTGTGTAATTTAGTCTCAGTATAAATACACCTGTACTGTGAAGGCCTCAGTGGTTTCTTAGAGAACACTAGTGAATAAACAGCATCATGAAGACCAAGGAACTCACCAGACAAGTTAGAGATAAAGTTGTGGAGAAGTTTAAAGCAGGGTTAGGTTATAAAAACATATCCCAAACTTTGAGCATCCTAAGGAGCACTGTTCAATCCATCATCCAGAAATGGAAAAAGTATTCTATAACTGCAAACCTACCAAGACATGGCCGTCTACCTAAACTGACAGATCAAGCAAGGACAGCACTGGTCAGAGAAGCAGCCATGAGGCCCATGGTCACTCTGGAAAAACTGCAGACATCCACAGCTCAGGTGGGAGAATCTGTACACAGGACAACTATAAGTCATGCACTCCACAAATATGGCCTTTATCAAAAAATGGCAAGAAGAAAACCATTGTTGAAAGAAAGACATAAGAAGTGCCATTTGTAAGCCTACATGGCTTCTGGCAAACTGCAAACTTTCTTTCTTTTCACACAGAACAGGTGTATTTATACTGAGACTAAATTACACAGCTGGACTCTAACTAATTAAGTGGCATCTGAAGGCAATTGATTGCACTGGATTTTGTTTAGGGGTATCCGAGTACAGGGGGATGAATACTTTTGCACGTCACACTTAAGTCACACATAAGATTTTTATTTGATTAAAATTTTGAAAACCATGTATCATTTTCATTCCACTTCACAATTATGTGCTACTTTGTGTTAGTCTACACTTAAATTCTCAATAAAATACATTTAAGTTTGTGGTTGCAAGGTGACAAAATGTGAAAAAGTTCAAGGGGTATGAATACTTTTACAAGCCACTGTATCTGTCCATAATAAGACGTACACTCCATAGAGCTGGGCTTTATGGAAGAGTGGCAAGAAAAAAAGCCTTTACTGACAGACAAAAATAGGAAGGCAAAAAGGCATCTGGGAGACACCCTCAATGTATGGAGGAATTTGCTTTGGTCAGATGAGACCAAAATTGGAACAATGTCTGGTGCAAAACCAACACATCTCATCATCATCCCCAGAAAGATCAACATCTTCACCATGTTTTTCAGCAGCAAGGACTGGGAAACTGGACCGAGACAAGGGGAAGATAAAAACAGGGATATTCTTGGGCAAAACCTGTTTTGGTCTGTCAGTGATTTGAGACTGGGACGGAGGTTCACCTTCCAACAGGGCAATTTCCCAAAGCATACTGGTAAAGCAACATTCGATTAATTTAAAGGGAAATGTGTAAATGTATTGGAGTGGCCTAGTCAAAGCCCAGACCTTAATAAAATTGAGAATTTGTTGTCAAATTTGAAGATTTGCTGTTCACCAGTGGAACCCATCAAACTTGAAGGAGCTGGAGCAGTTTTGCCTGGAAGAATGGGCAAAAATCCAGGTAGCAAGATGTGGCAAGCTCATAGAGACTTATCCGTGACTTGTAGCTGTAATTGCTGCAAAAGGTGGCTCTACAAAGTACTGACATTTTCTGTTATTTTGTCCTATTTGTTGTTTGCTTCACAATAAAAAGAAAATCAAATGTTCAAAGCTGTAGACATGTTCTGTAACTGAAATTATACAAACCCTCAAAAAATCTATTTTAATTCCAGGTTGTAAGGTAGCAAAACACAAAAAAATGCCAGGGGGTGAATACTTTCACAAGGCAGTGTACTTTATTAACCTCCTTTCACCCTGTTCCACCCCAGCAGGACTGCCACAGAGCAGGTGTTATTTAGTTGGTGGATTATCATCAGGACTACTTATGTTTTTAAACTAGGGTGACCAGATCTGAGATGACAAAAAAGAGGACACCTCAGCAGGGTTTTTTTTTTTTTGTTGTTGTTGTTTGTTTTTTGGGGGTTTTTTTATGCTTGAACATAAATTGTATAATAATAATAATAATAATAATAATTATTATTATTATTATTATTATTATTATTATTATTATTATTATTATTATTATTATTATTATTATTTGTTGTTGTTGTTAATAATAATAATAATAATAATAATAATAATAATAATAATAATAATAATAATAAGTTGTTGTTGTTGTTGTTGTTGTCATTGTTATTATTTTATTAACAACAACCATAATATATTTATTATTATTATTATTATTATTATTATTATTATTATTATTATTATTATTATTAAATATTGACGAATTATGATTCTTTTATTAATAATTCCTAGTTACTATTAATAATATACTAATAATAACTATTAAACGTTATTATGAATAATACAGTAATAAAAATTTATATTAATCATTAATAAAATAATACATTATTACATATTATTTATAAATAATAAACTGTTAAAAGCATGTAGCATAAAATTATCACCCAATCCTTTTCAGTCAACTTCACTTCAGTTCATTATCACCGATTTTACACATATGTTTGGACTGTATGGTCAATAGATCTTATGTACACAGAATTATACCAAATTTTTTTGTAGTAAAATAAGCAGAAATTCTGAATTATTTAGATAATAGTTACACTTAGAAACATATAAATGGATGGCTTATCACAGACTGGTAGACGCACACACACATACACACACTCAAATGTAAATATTAATGAATTTTAATATGAAACCGCTGATATTAAAATACGTCTAGCTGACGTGACACAGGCAAAACAAATGCTCAACACATTAACAACTTACAGGTGAAAATGGACTGCTGGCCAATTTGCAGTCCAGACTCCATTTGAGGGAGTGACAGCAGCGACGGCCAATCATACGTTAGCAAGAAACGGCAGAGCCAATCGATGAGCTTGTGGCAGCCTAAAGGGAAACCAACTTTTATTTCAACTTAATTTTTAATTAATTTTAATTTAATTTAGCTCCATTTAATATAGCGTAACATCTTACTCAAGCAAACCAAACGGAATAGGGGGAGGGCGTTCGCTAGTATGTGAACGAAATGCTTCTCGAGTATAACAAAATCCTGGACCTTCATGAAATTCCGCCCGGACGTTCTTTTTAAGTCTCAAAAAGAGGACATGTCCAGGTAAAAGAGGACATCTGGTCACCCTATTTTAAACACCTTAGCATCACTACTGGGTGAAAACTGTGCACCAACCAAATCTATCCAGCCAACACAGTCCTGTGGGCAATATCCTGTGACCATCAATGACAGACTAGAGGATGATCAACACAAACTGTGCAATAATAGATGAGTTACTGTCTCTGACTTTACATCTACAAGGTGGCCTAAAAAGGTAGGTGTGGCTAATAGACTGGACAGTGAGCTAACACAGTGTTTTAAATCTCCAGCAGCTCTGCTGTTTTATCCACTCATATCTGTGCAACATACTCTAACACACCACCACCTTTTAAGCATTCAAATACTGGCACCTTGAATGGATGACTGAGTATTCAAGTACACATTCATATCCCTAGTTCACTCCCCACCTAAGAAGCAAATTTGGTTGATGTAATGGTAAAATCCATGGTAAAATTAATCTTAAATGTGCTTGACAGTGGTATTAACCTCAATGTCAAAGCTCAGATTCACTACATGCAGAGAAAATATGTCTGGGAAAAAGAATTCCACTCATCACCCATTTCAATAATAAATGAGGGTCCTCTCTTGACCTTTCTCCTGGGGTAGGAGAGAGTTGTGATGTATGGAGCCCCAGCAGGGACATAGAATTCAGCCTGCTAAGGCACTGAAAGGGAGCTGATGAAAAGGCGAGCTGAAATGACCATATCTTTTGACAAGTGTGACTAAAATCTCATAGTCAGCTTTTGTGTGTGAAAATGTGACAGAAATCTTATAATCAGCCTTTTATCTGCAAGTTGGCAAAAAATAGCCAAAAGTGGACCAGAGGTAGAAGTGGTAGAGACATGGACAAAGCAGAACAGAAAGAAATTAGGAAGTAGCAGAACTAGGAAAAGAAAAAAGAAGAGGAATTGAAACCCTCTAAATATATAAATAAGATACCACCAGAATATTTCTTTTATTCACTGTGCTAAACTTTGAGCGACAGTGAAATGTTTCCTTAATCACTCATTACACTTCTCAGTATTGAATTCCTGTTCCAATGTGCCTGCTTTGCATAGTGGAGGCCAATTAATCCAGGCCCCTGACTCTGGCCCATGGAGAGAGAGAGAGCCTGGCTAATGCGATTAATGGCACTGTAGGTTAGCTAGCGCTGAGAGGGAGTGTGCCGGGCAGCAACAGCCAGCTCTTTCTGGCTCAGAATACCTTATCTGCACACTTCAAACCCCATCCAGCCAAGTGCGAGGGAACTTAAGTCACTTTGAAGCACAGACATCTGAGACGCAACAGAGGTGACGATCATTTTTGTGCTGTAAGACTTTGCAAGGCTTGCGCACACAGGGGATGGTGCTTGGGTTGGTGTAGAATGGGGTTGGGCTGGTGTGTTAAAACAGTTTATACCTCAGATAACCTCAAGTAAAGCTGTGCATTTGGTCAAGTGCTTTAATTGAGATTTTCTATTGTGGCGACAGTTGATGAAATGAAGTAATTTCCACTGAAACTGCTCTAATATCAAACCTTGTCCTGGGTTAAATATCTCTACATTAGTTTACCAGTGACCTTCACTCATTTTCAACAAACTGAGCTTTGCCCTTCATGATCTCATATTGTTCTAAGGTGAATATTGTGTTAAAGTGCAGTTAATAGAAGCTGAAACAACCTCTGTATAGGATTATAGGCTATAATGTAATTGCTTCTACTACCAATGCTTCTACTGCTTCTACACACTCTTAAAAATAAAAATAGCAAAGTGCAGCTGAATCCAAACAAATGTGGCTTTATTGCAATGCAAGACACACATCAATCTCAGGACAACACAAGCTTTACAATATGACGGACAACACTAGTACACACCAGGCAGGCTTCACCAGGGAACACTATCACGTAGACAATGGGACAGCAGATGTGAATGATGAGACAGGACAGGTGCAGACACTAAGTTGACAGCACAACAAGGGTGGAAACATATAAACAGAGGTAAGCAAACACAGAGCACATGAGACAAGGAAACCAAACATAAGCATGAATAACTGATTTTTTACCTTTATTTCACCAGGCAAGTCATTAACAACAAGCTTCTTATTTACAATGGCAGCCTGGCAAAAGGCAAAGCTTTTTGAGCCACACAATACAGCTATATACAACAAAACAACAAGCAGAATAAAAAGACAAAGACTGAGACTGAGATAAGGATGAGAAAAGACATCAGTGAATATCCATGTAACAACTAAATTTATCAGCTACAAAAGCAGTAACAGAGTTCCTAAAACCCAACTTTGGAATAAAATTGACAAATCTTAGTGTTTTTTGAAGTGAGTTCCAGTCCTTGGCTGCAGCTGACTGAAATGAGGACAGACCAAAAGCTGAACCACTTTTTGTTTCCTAAAGAGCCATAAATAAGACAAGTGTGAATGTCAACAACTTTGCTAAAGCCTAAAGAACCTCTGCAGAAAGATTCATCCAAGCAATCAACCATTTATGAACTTTAGCATTTATTCATATTTTCAGTCATGATAATTAGATACTGGAATAAACCAAACTGGAATTTCATTCAGTGGTTTGATTTTACCATTTAAGTTTTAGTGTCACTGCAAAGTTAGTCCCAGTCAGGTGAGATATTTCACCATATTATTAGCATACAAGCTGCTAACCATCACTTGCTTACTGTCATTACCAGCCAAGGGCGCTGCCATCCATAAATCTCCCTAATGGCATCCTCCTGGCCCATTTCAGCACCTGCACCACTAATACCAGCATCTTATAATTAAAAGGTGGAGAAAAACATTCCATTAAGGAGGTGCACGTGTGCCGCTTTGGAATTCCCTCTCCACAGATCTAAAAGGGTCAATTACAAGACGCACAGTGCCTAGCACGAACCAGCTCACCATTAGCAGTCTGGTACCATCTGTTCTTGTTGCTGGGAGACCACATGGGCTAATGCCGTAAATTCAGCATTCGGTTTAGAAGGGTTACTGTTGGACGACTTGGCTCACTGTTCCATAAAACGTTTGTGTGGGAGATGGACATAGTCCTGAAGGTCTGTTATGAAGCGTTGGCCTTCTCTATGAGGTTAGAGAAACTAGGATAAAGTAGACGATAGAGGAACTGGTGGGATGATATGTCTGGCTGTTACTTTGGAGGAGTGTTGAATTCTAAAGCTACTCTAAAGACTCTTAGGTCTTCACACCCTTACCACAGTCACTGCCTGAGCGAATAACAGCTGGAAAATTGGGTATTTCTTTTAGCCTGTCAAGAGCCACAGTAAATGCTGCTGCATTTACTCCAAGTCATTCTACGTTAAAACAGAATCGTCTGGTGAAAGTGGTATGAAGGATTGTTTTCTGACCCTTGTCTTCTTGGCAGTCTCTCAGAATTGATATGTTCAGAAAAATGGGACAGAATTGATGGATTTCTTCAACACTGAATATAAAAATATCTCATCCTGACATAACATGCCTATAAAGATCAGTAAAATTGACTGCACATATATTCTCTGCTCCATGTTTTCAAGGTACTGGATATCCATGTAATGGTTTGTGCTCCAATCACTTCACTTCTAACCATAGGTTAGAAAGAAATAGCACAGTCTACACAATATTTTACAATTGGCACAACTTCAAAGGTTTTGTCCATGTCTGGTGAACAATTGGCTTGTTCTGATTAAAATAGCATATAAAGTAGTATTTACATAGTCTTTTGAGAGTGTGCAGTCTTCTGCCATGTCTTCTTGCATAGCTGTTGAAGTTTTGTAATCCTACATCTCTGTTACTAGCAGTTAGCAATTGTAGCTATGCTAAAATTAGCATACAGGTTCTTGAGGAATTTGCATTTTAAAATGTTTTATTTCAAATATTTACAGCATATTTTGTTGTCAAAGTTTTAGCTGTATTTCCTTTTTGCTGTCTTTTGCTGTTGAGCATAATTTGAAAATACCAACATTGTCTGAAAATATAATTATATTTGGACCAAAAGAAATGGTTCAAAATAACTTAATTTTGGAAATGAAATCTCTAAACTTTAATTAATTTATTAACCCAAATTACACAAATTAACAAATTAATATTTGTGACCCTGCCAGGGAAAACCAGGTCAAAGGTTTTTTGTCAAAACAACTTTTTTGTGAATTTACGTTGTTGTTTTTTTTTTTTTATCAAATATGTACTACGACAGATATCTGAGACTATTATCTATCATTTACAGCAATAAAACTGAGTGGCTAAGTTTGTGTGAGTGACATGATATTGACACGATATCTCAATAAGTCGCCAAGTGACTTTGGCCTGGTTTTCCATGGCGGGGTCACATTTGAAAAGATTATGCCGACATGATGAGCATATCATTGTAAGCACCAACATACCTGCTTGTATAACACTGCATTACCACTACTTCAGAGAGCTAAAGAAATGAATAGGTTAGACTATTTGTTCATCAGCACTGAGCAGAATGTGTAGTGCTGGGCATGAATACTGAGGAGCAACTCGGCTCTGTTTTCAGTCAGTAGGCAGGTCTCAGCTGCTTTTCTCAGAGCTTCCCACCCCTGCTGTAGAGCTGGACTTTATTCATTCAGTGCCGCCCACCAAGCTAAAGAGTTCCAAATGGGGAGAATTACAGGATCAATACTGTGATTAGCAAAAGCCTTGTAGCTATTGTGTGTTGTTGGCAATCTATCCTATCAGTGCTGAAGCCTGTGGGGGATAGTGCATGTGCTAAATGGAAGAGAGCGAAGGGAGTCTCATAGGACTCCATGGCCCTGACTCCCATGATTTGGCCCAGCAGAAAGTGAATGCAGTCTTTTGAGATGGTGATGCATTTGATGATTTTGCATTTTATAAAGTATGGTTGTTTGACCTTGAAATAGCCTTGGATGGCCTTAGCTACTAATAAGCACATTTTAAGAACTCGACTAACTCAAAGCTAAGCACACACAGTCATTTTGGTTCCTCTTCTCTCTGAAAATGTATCACTGCCATTACATTCAGATATCAAGTAATCTGCTGCTGAAGACAAATCTCAGAAAGGGGTGAAATAACCTTTGTCCTTAGAGATGTCAGTGAGAAGATTACACATTTCAGTGCTACTAAAAGCAAAAACACAAGCATGTTTAGTATTGTGTTTTTGTTGTTATGCAATAAAGTAGCATCTAATGGCAAGTTTGTTCCAGGATGAAACCTACGAAATGCATGGAACCAACTAAGCCATTATGCATTACTTGTTTTAAACAAAAGATTATTGTTCTCAGTGAATCAGCAGTGGCTAGTTACCTCACTTTTCACCCAAGTCCTATGTACAATGCATCTTGGAATAATTTTATGTTTACATTACACATAAATATATATTCACATATCTTTCACATTGGTTCTCTCATTCTATAAATTGTATTTTAATTGAATTTTGTCCTACTGAAATGTTTATATCTACTTGATATTTGATATAGTCTTAGTGTAATATGTCTTACATATTGTACACATGCCTATACAAATTAATTATATGTGCAATACATTCCTCTACTGGTCTGCACATGTTTATGTAATTGTACTGTAAATTGCTATGCAGTGGTTGCTAGTCTGGGTGATATAGGATGTGATAAGTCAAGACATGACATCAAGATATGAAAGCAGGTCACAAATCTTTATTTGTTCAAATGTTTACAGTACTTTTAATTTTACATTGGGACACCCACTGCAGTATAGTTTAAAGAGTGCAAAAAAAGACTCTTATATACTTTTTAATATACTTTTTCATGAGTAAGATGTTTAATCAGAACACATTTTAGCTATGTGTGGTTTTCTCTGACCTTTGCAGTAAAAAGCCAATACGTCATTTGCATGGATTTTTTTTCAACTATGTAGTGTTTTTATTCATGGATTTATTTTAATGAGTATGTTTCATTTGTCAAATGTACAATAAAGCACTCAACAAACACACTAAGAGCACCCTATATGCAACCTTTTTCTGACACTGCATCAGCACTCAGTACTAAGCTAGGTAGGCATGTATGCAATAGTTCAATTCTTTTCTGACCATTATCTATTGTTGTAAGAGACCAGCATGAGTCTCACTTATCAGCTGGCTTCCCTCAGTCACTAGAGGGAGTCAGCGGCCCACATGTGATCAGGGAACCGCCCACAGCTCTGGATGGTACCTCCCCTGACCACAGGCAAGTGAGTGCACCTGCTGTCTCGCTTACTTAAGTCCTGGTCACCAGTGGCGGTTTCTGATATAGGCAATATGGACACGACATCAGGGGTGGCATGAGGGCGGCCTGCCCCACCCCCAAGAGGCTCTGTGAAGTGAACTTGGGATCATTGCATTGATGGTCATCCCAGGGGGAATGTGTGCTGGATGTTTGAGTTGATGGGTTTATTCACAAACTGTTGGGGGGCAGGACACCAGAGGAGTTGTTCGCCCAGGGTGTGAAACAATCTAGAATCGCTACTGCTGGTGACCAAACATTCAGTGCTTGGTCTTTGTCTGACAAATGTAGGCAAAACTTCCCAGCCGGTATTTTTAAGGTTACAGATGCTAGAGATTTACTCGCTGTGTCTGACTCTCAATCTCTGGCTTTCTCTGGGCTTTACTCACCCCATCTCTCTCTCAGTTCACTATGGTTTTTAGATAGTTTTGGGTTTATGCTCAGTTTTAGAGTGCCAGTGTAGTCTGGCACTGAATGCAATAATGTGGAGATGGCAAATGTCAATATTTTATTCGTATTAGAACATAGATGACAGATCAAAAGTTTAATCTGAGTAAATGTATAATTTTAAAGGAGAAATATGTTGATTCAAAATTTCACAGTGTCAACAAATCCCAAAAATGTTGGGACAAGTAGCAATAAGTGGCTGGAAAAAGG
>BRDA01060240.1:12175-32235 GCA_036984385.1 Crenuchus spilurus
GTTATTACGCCAGCGACGTCGCCAGGCAACACAACTTCTTCCTCGACTCGGTTTTCCGTTTCGAGAGCTAAATGGCCAGTTAGATGCAAGGATGGGAGTGGATACCAGTACTCGAAACCCATTACTGGCTTTCTTGCTCTAGCGCCTATGTTCGCCGACTTTACTCAAAGGAGGCGTCTCACCGACCCGCGAGGGAATCTCTATCCCACTCTTCGAGCCAGTGAGCCCTCCTTACCGGTAAATCGAGAGCTTTGCCTTTTGGCTCAGCTCCTTCTTCAACACAACGGACCGCTGCAGCGACCGCATTATTGTGGAGGCTGCCCCAATCTGTCTGTCAATCTCACGCTCCATTCTTCCCTCACTCGTGAACAAGATCCCGAGATACTTGAACTCCTCCACTTGAGGCAAGACTTCTCCACCCACCGGACAGGGCAGCTTGATTTAACATAACTGAAGTATTAGCTGTTATATTAATAGCTATTAGCTATTAGCTATAAACTAGCTATTAGATGATAACTACAAAAATAAACATCTTTAATGATGAGGGGTATTTAAAGGGTTAAACCAACACATTCATATATAGAAAATCAATCTTATTTTGTTAATGTTCATCTGTATTCTTCCTAATATCAGTTTTTCTGAGTAAATGAACACTTAATGGTGTAAAATGTTTGTAAATTGTGGTAAATGTACAGTATATGATGGAATAGCTTGTAGTAGTAGGAATCGCTTATTTTGAATTTAAACCTATTCGTTTTTGGCAAAGCTGCTTCCTGTCATACAACTTTACCAGTCAATGAAGAACAAGGTTCCTTTGACACGTACACCAAACTGAAGGCCAACAATACTGTCAATCACATCAACACATCTGCAGGAAAAAGCTACGGAAGCAATGAGCCGCATGACCCTGCAGTCATCTGATTGGCTGGGATGTCGCTTAGCAGGGACTCAGCATCATTTCCTGAACGGCTTTGTTGTTAATGACAGTATTGTGTCATCAGCAGGCTGTGAGCAATCATCCTCCACTTTTAGGCTGAGTATTATGACAGATCCTCTTTAAAGCCAATAGAACATGCGCCGAGACTCTGTGACCTTTCTGCAGTAAAGACAAATAAAAGCATCCGTGTTGTTTTTTTCCGCCGCAATTTTCACAATGACAAGATGATCATTCTCATCTGTCTGTGCTCCAGCTTAGGAGAAAATGGCTGTTCAGCACATTACTTCAACATTAGGAAGTCATTCACGCACTCCAGACTGAGATGAATGGCCATGGTAATGGCAAAATATATCAACTATGAACGCATTTCAGACAAGATGGGATTTTTGCTGTGAACCCATATTACACAGAGCAAAGAAGATTACCTTCTGATTGTTAATAATAATGTAATGATGATGTCTACTATTTATACTCTGTTTTATTAAAAAACATATTAAGAATGTGGCATTTTAATTATTTGACTTAAGTATTTAATGTGTCCATGGATATTGATTACATTAAAGGTTCTTTTAAAATGCATAAAATCCAGAGGGTGGATTTAGTGATTTTGGGACCCTAGGATTTGGGTTTTATATATATATATATATATATATATATACACTGCTCAAAAAAATAAAGGGACTGTCCAGTTAGGAAGCAAGTAGGAGGCCGTAGGACGCCGACAACCCAGCAACAGGACCGCTACCTCCTCCTTTGTGCAAGGATGAACAGGAGGAGCAGAGCCAGAGCCCTGCAAAATGACCTCCAGCAGACCACTAATATCCATGTTTCTGCTCAAACTGTCAGAAACAGACTCCATGAGGGTGGTATGAGATTTTGAGTGTGATTCCAAATCCAGATCTCCAAGGGGTAATAATTTAGATTTACATTGATCATTTTTGTTATTTTGTTCTTAACACATTCCACTATGTAATAAATAAAGATTTTCAACTGGAATATTTGTGACCCTGCCAGGGAAAACCAGGCCAAAGTCAATGGGCAACTTATTGAGGTATCGTGTCAATATTGTGTCACTCATATTAGCGACAAAACTTAGCCAATCAGTATTATTGCTGTAAATGAAAGATAACAGTCTCAGATATCTATCAGAGTACATATTTTGATCAAAAACAAAACTTATATTCACAGAAAAGTTGTATTGAAAAAAATAGAATGACTTTGGCCTGGTTTTCCCTGGCGGGGTCCGATTTTATTCATTGAGATCTAGGATGTGTTATTTTAGTGTTCCCTTTATATATATATATATATATATATATATATATATATATATATATATATATATATATATATATACAATCAGTGGTGGGCCATCACGGCCTTCTCTGCTGGCCCTAGAAATATCTGAATCACAAACTGATTGTTGTATGGGTTGGCTGACACGAGGAGACGGAGATGCCGTTGGAATCAAACTTAGACACTTTATTGAACACCTACTGAACATAAACAAGCACGAGGGCTTTTGCTAAACAGACATGAAGGCTAAACCAACAAGCATACCATCAAACGAAACCAACAGACAGACAAAATGACCAACAAAGCAAAGCGACACACACAGGGCTTATAAGGGCTAAGACTAATAAGGAACAAGGGACACCTGGACACAATCAACACATGACATCATAGGAAGTACTTATAAGGGTATGTAATACATAACCAGACCACAAGAGGGAGACGTAAACACTGAACATACTGACAGGGAGGGTGGACATAACACTGATGTTAATTATATTTTGTCCATGAATACTTCTTAAATAATTCCAAATGGTCTGTCCGCTTCCTTTTATAGCTTGTCCGATGGTTGGGCTGTTTCCAGACATGTATTTTCATATTAAAGCATTTAACCAATCACATTTCAGTCATCATTTGTTGCCAGGCAAGGTCAAAGTCAAAGATGTCTGCCTGAGGCCTTCACAATCCATTCTGCAGGCTCTCTTAACACAAAATAAATGTCGATGAAACTGTTGCTTCAACCAATCAGATTTTGAGTTGGTGTCAGCAGGGCCCTCTAGCAGGCATATAGTAACATCACCGTATTCAGACTCGTTGATTGAATAGTCAATCTAGTTAGCATTAGCTTTGATCTTGATAGAAAATGACTTCTTATAATGTTATCAATTATCCAATAATATATGATCAATTGTCTCTATATATTGTCAATTATAGCGTTCTGCAGTTGTGTCATCAACATAGAATAGTCTATTATAGATATGATGGGGGGCATTCATGAAATAAAAATGGTCTCTACAATAACAAATTTCAGCTGTTTTGGAATAAGTATAATATTAAAACGTATTGTAATTCTATTTGGAACCTTCAGCTCATGAGTGTCCTAGGTGGATACTGACCTTTGCCTACACTTAAAAAAGATGGTCCTTTAAGGGTTCTTCAGTAATGAAAATGGTTCTATATTGAACCATTATCACTTAAAGAACCCAAAGGGTTTTTTGTATGACAAAAGGGTTCTTCAAATTGATGAGAAATGTACTGTAGATAGTTCTATACAGAAGCCTTTGAAAAGTGGTTCTATATGGCACCAAAGAGGGTTCCTCTATTACTACAAGCTTGACGTCATAATGATAGGATGATTTTGGTGCTATATAGAAGCATTTCAAAAAGGTTCTGTAAAGAACCATCTGCAACACATTCCTCATCAATCTGTGGAACACTTTGGGTTCTTTTAGTGTTCATGATTCTAAATACAACCATTTTCTTTACTAAAGAACACATCTTTTTAAAAGAAGTGATAGAGCAAAGTCACTCATATCCTACTGTACATTTTCTTTTCTTTTATTTATTTTATTTATTTCTATGAGTTTATGTACCTGAAACAGCCATCATTCAATTTTACATTTGGCCCTCTATTGCCTTATTTCTGCCACTAGTCTCCATTAAAAAAAGGCGATTAATCATGATTAACTATTTGAAATTCTGAGATTAGTTAATTCATTATATATATATATGTGTGTGTGTGTGTTATATAAATTCTTGTCAGTCATATGTACTGCTGGTCATTTAAAATTGCAACACTTCAGAGCCATTATTAGAACACATTTATCATTTTTACATTAACAGTAAAGCTGAAATTGGAGTTTATTGCTGAAATATGTTTTTTTTTTTCACTCATTATACAAACAACTGTATATCATTGGATATAACTGACATACATCCCATGCTACAAAGTCCAGATGTAAAGCCACATCAGCATACAACCTCCTTGTTGAACTCTTTGTTTCTGACCCATCACTAATGGTCCAGGTTGGTCTCACCTTGCCGCTGTCGCTCTGAGCCATCCACAGAACACAGAGAGGAGAGGAGAGCGTGCGCAGGCTTTGTGAGCGTGATGTTTGTAAGAGCTGATTAAGTGGACAGGGTCAGGAGGAAATGCCTGGGTCTGTGCTGCAGAGCTCCTGGTGAGATGAACAGAGAGAATGTTTTATTTGCGACTCCTCACAGAGAAGGCTGCGCAGCGCTGCCTGAGTGGGCCGCCGAGCAGTCATGCTACACAGAGTTGCCATGGAAACTGCAGGGTACGGAGGAGAAAGTGCAAGACAGCGGATGTGAATTAAGTTCTGTCATTTTGTCACCTACTGTAGAAGCCTGAGTCTAAACCATGCAAATTGTGACAAGATACTAAAGCACTTGCTCTTTAAATAATGCTTAAGACTTGTTTAATAAGCCAGTGCATAAGTGCCACTGCAGAGTATGAGGAGTCATCCTTTTTACTGCACTGGATCAATTCAGGCTCCTTTCCTTTAACATACACACTGGCATTATGCACACAAACCTTCTACACTTAATGTCCATGTTATCAGCTCTACTGACCCTATAGGTGCACTTTGTAGGTCTACAATTACAGACTGTAGTCCATCTGTTTCTCTGTATACTTTATTAGCCTCCTTTCACCCTGTTCTTCAATGATGAGGACCCCCCACAGAGCAGGTGATACTGATGTGGTGTTGGCATGTCAATATGTGTTGCACTTGAGATATTAAACGTTATGTTCACTCACGGTCCACTATAGATGCAAAGTCAGACACAGTAACTCATCTGTTGCTCCAAAGCTTGTGTTGGTCCTCTAGTCCTTCAATGATGCTCACAGGAGACTGTTGTGAACGCCAGCCAAAAAATACCTGCTCTGTGGGGGGTCCTGATCACTGAAGAACAGGGTAAACAAAGTGTACAGAGAAACTACAGTCTGTAATTGTACAACTACAACGTGCTCCTATATGGTCAGTGGAGCTAGAATGAGTCTAAGTACAAGGTATGTGTACCTAATGAAGTGGCCACTGAGTGTATACTTCTTTATGAAAAGATGCTGAAGCTACCACAAGCAGCACACTACCTGCTCTGATGGAATGGTTCAGTTTTGGCCATATTTAAACACAGATATACTGCAGATAGTGCCTATAAACAGCATAAGCAGACATAATACAGGTTTCAGAGCGTAGCCATGGCTCCATCTACTGAGCAGAGATGGACAGAGGCTGTGCAGCTGCTGCTGATGATGATCACTGCAGGCCACTGTCCCTCCAGTATTTATGACCGTGTTCTTACCTAATATTCACACCATTTTCAGAAGGATATGTGTTCTTTCTGTGCTTAATGAGTCAATTAAAGCGCTGTCCTAAGGTGGACACATCAAGGACGTTTTATATAGTCCTTAAGGCTTACAGGCTGGAGGTACAGGGAGCCCTCATTAATCCACATGGCATGCCAGACTCATCTGTTCGATTAGTTCAGGTCGGCCTCCATCCCCAATTAGGAGAACTGAGATTAATGAGCACCGCCCCAAAATGATTAGACGTGGCAAATGGATTTTATAACAAAATAGGAAAGTTCTTTAACTCTTAAATTCGGATTTGAAATTGAGATTTTCTGAGCGACCCAGATCAGCGACTGGAAGTAAAATGTTTGCTCGGTGTGCTGACTGATGCAGGACAGTATTGTCAATGTTAAAGAGTAATTGGGTATTAAAATGGATAAGCCATCAGTTACAAGTATACAGGCTCAAGCAGCCCTGTTATGCTCTACTTTTCTATTCTGATTAGGATGTTCGAATGCATTAAGACGTCCAATCAGATCTTAACATTTGAAGGACTTCCTCATTGGATGTGTAGTGGGAGCACAAAACGAATTGTGGTAATTGGAAGATTTGTTTTCATTACAGACTCATGGGACTGTACAGGCAGCATACAGCCCTTATATCAGACGTAAACTGTATGGCAGGCATAAGACGAAAAGGCTCTGAGGATGATGCCACTTTATTTTAAAGATCTGAGTATGCATAAAATCTGTTATATTATAACATAACATTGGCCATAACATTATAACCACTTCCTTGTATCTACTCTCATTGTTCATTTCAGCTCCACTGAGCATATACATGCACTTTGTAGTTCAACTGTAGTCCATCTGTTTCTCTGTACACTTTGTTAGCCTCCTTTCACCCCGTTCTTAGCACTGTAGTGACACTGATGTGGTGGTGGTGTGATAGTGTGTGTTGAGAAAATCAGACACTAATGCAGGAGAATATACACAATGTCCACTCTATTAGACACACCTACCTTGATGGTCCACCTTGTAGATGTAAAGTAAGAGACAGTAGCTCATCTGTCATAGTATTGGTCATCCTTTAGTCCTTCATCACAGGATACTGCTCACAGGCTGGTGGACAATCCAGTGTTAAAAAAAACATCAGCATCTCTGATGTGTCTGATCCACTCAACACACCACCACCACATCAGTGTCACTGCTGTGCTGAGAATGATGCACACCCAAATAACACCTGCTTTGTGGGGGGTCCTGATCATTGAAGAACAGGCTAAAAGGAGACTAATAAAGTATACAGAGAAGCAGATGGACTACAGTCTGTAATTGTAGAACTACAAAGTGCATCTGAATGCTCAGTGGAGCTAAGAAACAAGGATATTTTAGTGTTATGGGGGACTGGTACATTATTTAAACATTGTTCAGATACAAGTTTGAGAAAAAGTAACAAAGGCCTCCTCAGACTTCTGAGAATCACAACATCTGCTTGAACAGGACCTGTGCCTGGCACAGATGGAGCGATTAGAGAACATCTTGATGAGAGGTGATAAAAAAGACAGTTCTTCCTCCCAAAATGACTAATCAAACTGTAACACCTTGCATGACTGGCAAGGAAGTAAACAAAAAAATCAGTCTAGCCAATCAATCAATCAATCAATCAGTCAATCAATCAATCAGTCAATCAATCAATCAGTCAATTAACCAATCAATCAATCAGTCAATCAATCAGTCAGTCAGTCAGTCAGTCAGTCAATCAATCAATCAATCAATCAATCAATCAATCAATCAATCAATCAGTCAATTAACCAATCAATCAATCAGTCAATCAATCAGTCAGTCAATCAATCAATCAGTCAATCAGTCAATTAACCAATCAATCAACACCTTTGTATGTTCACTCAACCATGTTTCATCTGGAACACAGTAGAAGTATTGGGGGGGTTAGATTAAATAGCATAATTAAACAAGAAGACTACATACACTGCATAAATAACCCCACACGACCTGAAGCCAAAATCAGAAAACACACACACACACACACACATTAAAAAGTACAATTGCACAGAACATGTACATCCACTCAAATTTAATTTGGAGCAGAATAAGACATATTAGGGAGCAATATTGGGCCATTCTGGCTGACAAATCAGATTAAGCAGCATTATATCAACCGTGACCCCTGCTGACCATGTCCATGCTTTAATTTTCACTTGTGTGAAAAAAAACTCCCCCAGCCCTCATCATTTAGGTGGTCTCATTATCATCTGTAATGCAGCACACATTAAGCCGAGCGAATATTCATACAAACAGATGGTATTTGCTGGTCAAACATTTCTCGTTAGGGAGAGACTTAATGAGAGGGAAAATCAACATAAAATTTCTCTCCCTCAGTTCACAGACAGGGACGGCATTACTGCCAGTTCAGCAGAGCCACTGAACAGCATGTTTGACTCTGTAGTGGAGATTATTATATCTGTTTTCAATAAGCAAATGCTTATGCTTAATATGAGCAATCAGTGTAATAACCATATTGTGCAGTCAAATCCATATTGTATTAGTGTATCCTCCAAAAAAGGAATATTGTGGAAAAGTTCATTTATTTCAATCATATAGTTCGAAAAGGTAAACGGTCACATTTTGTCATTTCAAGGCTGTCAGCAGGAGGAGAGGATGCAGTGTTGGTATCAAAACAAGGCTTTATTGTAAAAAACACTTTGCTATGAACTAAGATAAGCCGTGACATGAAGACATGCAGACCATGAAGACGTACAATGACTGACAAAGTGCTGTGAAACACTAGGGAGCTAAATAGAAACATAATTAAATGCATGATGAACTAGCAGGGCTGTAAGATGAGAGGCAAGACAGGTGTGGCCAATGACGAGACAGTACGACATGATGAGGGCGGGAACATGAAGTGATTGTAAACACAAGAGCACATGGAGACAAGACGACATGGGGAAACGTAAACAAACACAGAGCACGTGACAGGACAGAGGTGGGGCCAGGGATAAGGCAGATGACGGGTTTCATTACTTGTAAAGGGACATTTTTCAAGACTTTTTTGTTTTAATGTTTATAATGTTGGAATAGGAATTCCATATAAATCAAATAATACTTTAATAATGTGAATTAATTTCTACTTTCATGAGCTATAAGACAAAGGTTTGAAATGTGACTATATTTGTGATGAAAATAAAATGACAGTCCACCTTTTTGAACAAAATTATGAACTTAATTACAATATTCACCAGTACCAACTATAAACCACTGATATTAATATAGGCATAACTGTCTTTGAAATGGATCAAAATTCATTTAAACAGAAATTTTCCAAATGGAGAACATCATGATGAACTTGAAAAACTGAAATAGGTGGACAGTGTCTAATGCTTGGAGTCCATTATGGCTCTGAAAGTTGGACAATACACAGTAAATCTGCCAGTGTAAAATCAACACTATTAAAGTTAAATTAACACTGAGAGTGTTACATTTTGACACCCTCAGTGTTAATTTAACTCTAATAGTGTTGATTTAACACTGGCAGATTTACTGTGTAAAAGCAGGACAGGAAGAATATTGATGCCCTGGAGTTTTGCTCATGGACAAGACTTTTCAGAAAACCTTGGACAGCAAAGAAAACAAATAAAAGGATCTTCATCCAAGTTAAACCTCTAGTACTAGGAGCTCAGACAACCAAACTGAACAACTTATTATGGAGCCATTATGAGTAGAACCAGCTCACTTCAGAAGACAAGTACACTGGAAGAGTTGAACATAAAAGGGAAGAGAGTGGCCAGCAACAAGATGGATGGATGCAATCAGAGGAATCATGTGTGATCCATTAAGAAACCTGAAGCCCCAAACAGAAGACAGGATGTTCTGAAGAAACACTATCCATATGGCCACCAGGAGTTAAAATCAACTTGACGGTAATGAATAATATTGTAAAGAAGCTCCTGTGTATCAAATCAACATGCTTGTAGGCAAGCAAGGGTCACTTGTGGCTGTTGAGAGGCACCACAAAACTGGTGTGATTTGGCCATGTTAGTCACAATGACTCTCTGGCCAAGACCATCCTCCAGGGCACAATAGAGGTTAAGCACTGCGGAGGATGTCAACACAAAGACTGGCTTGAGAATGTTAAAACGTTCATCCAATCTGTGACACATTGTTGTGAACATTGGAGGACAAAACAGTGGGGTTCTCTGACTGTTCTCTTCAACATGGAACTTCTACATCATCACTCAAGGGATTAACTAACTAAATTTGAATTGAAAAGTGCTTCAGACAAGAATATGGATCTGGCATCAGATGCCCCTCAAATCCATGTTTTCTGGGCGCTGACACTATGATCAGAGGATGAATTCCGGTCACGATGCTTGCCATCAACAGCCGAAGCAAAGTGAGCAAAATTGGCTGAGCTCTCTCTGGGTGCACTGCCGGTGCTCTGCCCACATGGATCACACACTGCGCGTAGGGCACCAAAAAATCAGGTTCTTGATATTAGATGTAAGCAATTCAAAAGTAAAAGATGAATCTCCTTTGCAGTCCTCTCTCCAGTCTCCCCACGGTGCCCCCCTCTCCCACCTCCCGGTGTTCTGTACGAACTCAAGTTTGGCAGACACATGTCGTCGAAAAGGCAACAACAAAGCTGAAGTTAGTTACTTATTCACAGTTTCCGATTTGTTTGGTTCCGGGTGCTAGGCATGTGGGTGCCCTAAGCACAAATGCTTTGTATGCCCCCATCCTGCCACCCTCCCCTACTTAAGTCTTCGCCATGCCTCCGCCATGGGTGGAGCACCGGCCCTGTTTCTTATTCACAGTTACTTATTTGTCAACTCTAATTGGTTCCTTATTCACGGCTTTTTATTCGGAGACTGACAGTAAATTAAACGGGATGTTCATATTGTGTGTTCGCTGTGCACTTTTTTTGACAGAGAGTACATAGATATACTAAATAAAAATGTGACCATCAGTAAGCTTAGAGTTTTATTTTTGATTCTGGCATATAAACAAAATTATATTCTGCTAATCCATAATAATAATAATAATAATAATAATAATAATAATAATAATAATAATAATAATAATCCATAATAATAATAATAATAATAATAATAATAATAATAATAATAATAATAATAATAATCCATAATAATAATAATAATAATTATTATTATTATTATTTATTTATTTATTTATTTATTTATTTATTTATTTAAGGTATTTAAGCCTATCTTTCCACTGTCACAAAATTTTTTTTTTTAGTCTGGCTATTGTACCTCAAAATTAAGATTACATAATTAATACACACAAATGAATCAGATTGTGTTTTTTATCAAAATCACTTAGCCTTTTGTTTTGGAGATTTAATGACCAAAAGTCAGACAAAAATAAATTTGATGTATTGGCAGTAGTTTTGAAAAGAGGTGGCTGACTTCAAATGCATTGAAGGAGGCCTGTTCTAGTCTTCACCCTCCTACAGTCAGGGGCATTACAGTGATTGGGAGAGTCCTAGTGGATGGGTGGTCCAGTTGGCTATGACTAGATTGGGGGGAAATTGGATTAAAAAATGTTCCCTTAAAGAAGTCCTCATACATGTGTATTCACATAAATGTAAACAGCACTGAAGGGAAGAGTTTCTAAAAGGGTTAATGGCTATGCTTGTCAAATTTACTGGTGTCGAGCATTGCATGAAGTGTTAGCCCTATGCATTTAAATGTGTGTAGAAGAGTAAAACGGTTTTATATTTATTGTGATTGCAAATTTGTTTAAAAAGTTTTGGATTATGAATTGTCAGTTGTGCTGCATTTATCTTGGCATTGTGAGACAAAACACACTGTGTATCTTTTACCTTGTGAACCTTTCAGAATTTTCTATATTTCTGCATGAATTTGACCTAAAACATCATCAGATTTTCACACAAGTCCTAAAAGTAGATAAAGAGAACCCAGTTAAACACATGAGACAAAAATATTATACTTGGTCATTTATTTATTGAAGAAAATCATCCCAAATTACATGTCTGTGAGTGGCAAAAGTATGTGAAACTTAAGGATTAGCAGACCATTTGAAGATGAAATCTGAATTAGGTGATGTCAATGAATGGGATGACAATTAGGTGTGAGTGTGAGCCCTGTTTTATTTAAAGAACAGAAATCTAACAGAATCTAATTGTCACAACAAAAGGTTACAAAACCATCTCTAAAGAGTCTGGACTCCTCCAATCCAGCGTCAGGCAGATTTTGTATAAAGGAAGGAAATTCAAGGCCATTGTTACCCTCCTCAGGAGTAGTCAACCAACCAAGAGCAAGGCATTTAATAGTTCACAAGGTCACAAATGAACCCAAGGTAACTTCCTAGCAACAAAAGGCCTCTTTCACATTGGCTAAGATTAATGTTTATGAGCCTACCATCAGGAGAACTGTTTATAAGGCTTATTGGTATTGAGCATTGCATGCCATATCAGCACAATGTTTTAAAATAAATACTTAAAAAAGTATATATAGAATATACAACAGTTTTCTATTTATTTTCATTTAAAAAATGTAGTTTTTATTATGAAATCAGCTGTGCTGAATTTATTATCTTGGCATTGTGTGACAAAATAGTACAAGCACAAATTGTCCCTGTTTCTGTCATTAGAAACATAATACCTTATAAAGTAAGCATATAATTCTTCAATAAATTAATTAAAAACAGGTTGTAGAGGAACCATTTGTAGCCAACATATAAACCTATTTCTTCAACCAAATACACAAATGAGCAGCTCAATGACCTCCATCAATACTATAAGAACATTACTATTGTAGATGTAAGCAGATCTGTGTTGAAGGGAACATTTTATAGACAGGTAAGTCTGCTGACCCTGAAATACAGCTCAGAGAAGCTCCATTATTGATAAAATTCATTTTTAGCCGTTATCATCACTGGCCACATTATCATCAATTGCCATATTAGTGACATAATCACACTCTCAAAGCATTTTTCAGTCTAACATTATTAGCACTGTACATTGCTGACAAACAGCAAAAGTGGCACCAATCAATGGTTGAGGTTCAAAATTGTGCTGCAGCAAAAACACTCCCACAAGAAAAAAAAAAAATTATCTAAAAAAGGTTTTAGACTTTTCCACATGATCTTAGTGACATTCACTCTCTGTTTGGGCAGGTGTCTGCAGCAATATAGAAAATATTTTTAAGAAAGTGGTGAGGACATGTAGTTAATAATAATAAGCTTATCAATATTATGGCTATTAGAAATTAACCCATTTTGCATGGCTGCAATTCTAAATCACTGCAGATGATGCCTGATGATTTATTCATCTAACAGAGAACTACTGAAGGAGCATTTTATTATTTTTTAAAGTTATTTGCCACAATAAATACATTTCTAAAAAAAACTTTTTATAAGGCTATATGACAACTGTCATATATTGTATATTAATAATATGTAAAGTGACATATTTCACACCATTTTTGTTTTAATGTTTTAATAGTAATGTATTTTAAATGAAATGAAATATTTTAATAATTTGAGATTCTGTATTTCTGATTTTCATGAGCGATAAGCAGTAAAACAAAAAAGCCTTGAAATGTCACTTTACATGTAATGCATATGAAATATATATATTTTTTATAGTTTTTTTTTTATAACTTAATGAATAAGACTGAATATTCATTGACTTTTTTTTTTACCCTATTTTCTCCCCAATTTATTAGTAGTCAATCAACACACCCATCCGCTAGGACTCTCCCTATCACTTGTAATGCCCCTGACTAGCACAGGTGAAGATTTGCACAGGCCTCCACTGATGCATGTGAAGTCAAGCTCCGCCTCTTTTGCAATTGCTGTTGATACATCGTTGCTGGGCAGCCAACACACTCAGAGGAAAGCACAGAATCCCCAGTTCTGATGGACTGGTTGGCAGACGCCTCTGCCAGCAGACATTACTTAGTAGTGATGGGGAGAGAGCGCCATCTATACACCCAGAGAGACACTGCCAATTTTGCTCTCTTGGGCCCCGGCTGTCGATGGCAAGCAGCATGACCAAGATTTAAAATCGCGATCCTCTGATCACAGTGTCAGTGCCCCCACTCGGGGCACAATATTAAAAAATGTTATGTAACACTGTAAATAAGCTTTTAATGGCAACTGACATAAGCTTATGTGAACATTTATAAAGGTTTGTTCCAATAGGTCATAAAGGCTGCTTTTGCCAACTTTGAACAGAATTTGTGAATATAAACTTTATGACAGATGGCACTTACTTGAATAAGCAGTTTGTGTAGCATTGTGAATAGCATTATGAACAGTACCCAACAGTAAAGAGATGCTGAATTAAATAAACCATCTGTGAGGAAGAAGAGACTTAATCTAAACTTCAGCATTTTATATATTTTAATTTCATACTTCTGCATAAGACAGAGAGGTGGTAGTCTTATTAAACATTATTCTGCCATACATACAGCCACATGCTCTCACATTCAAAAGAGCTATGAATATTCAAGTGATCTATGAATATTTAAGCAACATGTAAATTGTGCGAGATCTCTGCCCAACTGATGAGCGAGTACAGAATCTTTAATAATGAGATCTCTGCACGTCTTGTTGTTTCAGCAACTATATGATGAAAGACATGCGTTTCAATCTGGATATACTGACGACAAGAAGGGCCGTGAGAAAAGAGAGATTGAGAGAGAGATCAGGAATCACTATGTATTCCAGTCACATGTTTCCACTCTCCTCTCATCTACTTGCCTCTCCTCCCACGACCAGCCTGGCTCCAGAGTGTTTTAATAAGGAGCTGTGAATTGGAAGATGGTGGGTTGCTTTGCCCTGCTGTGGGCCACTCAAGCTTGAAGCAAATCCACTGCAACTAGGGATGGTTGACACATCACATGCAATTTGCTGAAACTACTACTGAGAAGAAATTAGTACCTCAGTCCTTGGAGATGACACATGGCTGTAACATACAGGAAAGCTCATGCATATTCTACAAAACCTATATTCCAGATGAGAGCACTGAGAACTTGTCTCAGGAACAATGAAAGTATTTACTGAATAAGGATGGAAGTAGATATACAGCTCAGACCTGAACCCTATTGAAAACCTCTGGAATGTGTTTTAGGGGAAGATGGATGTTCACAATCCATCAAGTAAGCTGCCTTTTCCTTTTGCTGGAGTAGGGGCAGCCATGGACTTGTGGTTATGGATCTGGTCTTATGACTGCAATGTTGCCTGGGCAGGTCATGACTGAAGTGCCCTTGAGCATGGCACCTAACAACCAACTGCCATGTGCCATGGATAGGGCTGCCCACTGCTTTGGGCACATGTTCTCACAGACTAGTGTGTACTAGTGTTTGTGTTTCGGGCGTATATTGTATTACATGTTCAAATACATATTTTTTTGGTACTTGAACATAAATGTTGTTATTATTATTATTATTATTATTATTATTATTATTATTATTATTAAAAATAATAATAATAATAATAATAATAATAAATATTGACAAATTATGATTTATATTTTATGAATAATTACTAGTTACTATTAATATTATACTAATAATAACTATTAAATGTTATTATGAACAATAACATAATAAAATTTAATGTTAATCATTAATAAAATATTAATGTACTTATCTATCTATCTAATACATTATTACATATTATTTAAAAATAATAAAATGTTAAAAGCATGTAGCATAAAATTATCACCCAATCCTTTTCAGTCAACTTCACTTCAGCTCATTATCACCAATGTTACACATATGTTGGAACTGTATGGTCAATAGATCTTATTTACACAGAATTATACCTCATTTTTGAGTAAAAATAAGCAGAAATTCTGACTAATTTTGATAACAGTTAGTAGAGGCATGTAAATAGATGGCTTATCACAGACTGGTACACACACACACACAGACACACACTCAAATGTAAATATTAATGGATTTTAATATGAAACCTCTGATATTAAAATACGTCTAGCTGACGTGACACAGGCAGAACAAACGCTCAACACGTTAACAACTTATAGGTGAAAACAGACTGCCAGCCAAACTGCAGTCCAGACTCTATTTGAGGGAGTGACAGTAGCGATGGCTAATCACACGTTAGCAAGAAATGACAGAGCCAATCGATGAGCTTGTGGAGGCCTAAAGGGAAGCCGGTTTGGATTTCAGCTGGGTCCTAATGCTCGCCTCCTCCATTTAATATAGCGTAACATTTCATTCAAGTGAACCAAACGGAATAGGGGGAGGGTGAGACTAGTTAGTGAACAAAACGCTTCTTGAGTAAAACAAAATCCCGGACGTTTGTGAAATTCCGCCCGGACATATTTTTAAGTCTCAAAAAGAGGACATGTCCGGGTAAAAGAGGACGTTTGAATATGAGATTTTTCGTTGCATTACTTACAATCTGAAAACTCTACATCTTTACATTGTTATCTTGATCAGCAGTTCTAAATTAGAATACTTTACTTGTGATTTAGATGAAATGTTGACAGCAGTTTAAAGAATAAATGGAAAATGCTCATTTTACCCAAACTCAGTACTATAAATAGTAAAACCAGAGAACGTAATCGTTGCAGTGCTCTCTTCATTTCTTCTAGAGATATATTTTGTGATTAAAAGGAATACTGTGATCAGAGCACAAAATCTCATTTACATCTAATAAGCATCCACATCTTATTAAATCTGATTCTCCCCTTACCCCAACTGTAGTAGCAAAGTCTGCTTGATGTCCAAATCTTGCACTGGAGCTATGAGGCTAATATCACTAACAAGTAATGGAAGCATCTTAAAGGATTAATGTTGTTTGCATGTTTGCCACTTTGTGTAGCTAAGATAGAACAGAACACTCTCAGAATTTGTTACGTAAGAACTTGATATGGTTTGAAGCAGGTGCATTGTAGATGTATGCCCTACATGTCAGCTACATTACCCTTAGAGTCAAACTTTAAACAGTAAACATTTGTGTACATTTTCAACAAACCATTCCTTTAATATATCAACAAAAGATGCTCAACCAGGCATATGCTGGTCATAACCACAACCACACTTGAATGTAAACCACATCCCAAACTTTCCACATATAACTACCCTAGGGTTGTCACCTTTCAGAAAAATAAGGGACACCCCTGGCCAGGGTGGGGGTGTGGGGATTGTAAGGAAGGTGGGTTCTGTTGGGGGTTGGGTGTGATTTGAATGTTGCACCTACTAAATAAAAGGTATTACACTGTCATAGAAACATTGTACAGTGAATTAAAATTGCCCTCGGAAGGTACCATTTTTTAAATCTCGCACCATTTTCAGGTGTATCATAGCAATTCAGACAGCGCTTTTCATTGGTCACAACTCACACTACTGATGGGCTTTTATGGCTTGGTTTACTAAAGAGCCGGCTTTTACAGCTCCCAAAATGGCTGACTTTTCTTCTTTTTTTGCAGTTTAGCTTAAGCTAGTAATCAAGTAATTTCAATCCAACAGTGATGTAATTAAATAAATATAAAAATGCAAAAAGAGCTCAAATATTTTTTATGCATAGAAATGCAGAAATACATTCCTCATATAAATTTACGTATGTCCTTTTTCATGACAAAATGTATTTTTTAATTAATTGTTTCGTCTATACAATTACTTGCGTGTATTTATGTATTTATTCAGTCATTTACTTGTGCATTTATGTATTCATATTTATGTCATTTTTCATCATATGCAGTTTTTTTTGTAGCTTCTCTCTCTGTGTGTAAACATGCAACAATTATAGTTAATATTATTAAGCGACCCCCCCCCCATCTTACATGGTGGAACTGACCAATCCCGTGCGACTTCAACAGAAAAAACAAAAAAACTAATCCGACTCCCAGACATGAGCGGTGGTGGTGGTGTGTTGGTGTGTATTTTGCACTGAAAATAGTGCCCCAACCAAAACTATCCAGCCAACAGTGTCCTGCAGGCAGCGTCCTGTGACCACCAATGAAGGACTAGATAACCAACACAAACTGTGCAGCCACAGATGAGCTACTGTCTCTGACTTTACATCTGCAAGGTGAAGCAACAAGATAGTTGTGTCTAATAGAGTGAACAGCAACTGAACACAGTGTTTAAAATCTCTGATTCTTTGATCTCAGTGCTTAAAATGTTTGATCCCAGCACAACACACACTAACACACCACCACCACGTCAGTTTCACTGCAGTGCTTAGAATGATCCACCACCTACCTGCTCTGTACAGAGAAACCGATGGACTAGTCTGTAATTGTAGAACCTGTATACTCAGTGGAGCTGATAAAATGGACAATGTGTGTAGATACAAGGTATGTGTATCTAATGAAGTGGCCATTGAGAGCACATTCATTTTATAAACAAGCTACGGAATCGTTTATCACTGCTTAGGATGAATGCCTGAATTATTCAGTAATGAAGCAACGTGAGTCTGATGCCCTTGCTGTGGTTAGCTAGGTGAGGGAGTGAATGAGCGGATAAGCATGCTGAATAGCAAACACCACAGCACAAGCCCTGCATCAGGTCCTACAGCGCTAAAACTCCCCGCATGCTCGCGGCATCCACTGCAGCAGAGCGCAACTGGAAGCCCCATCTCTCTCTCTCTCTCTCTCTCTCTCGCCGCAGAGAAAGCTCTCCCACTGCAGACGCCCACTCACTGCTTCAACCAAAGCTCATCTGTAGGCTGAAGAGCCAAAATGTTGCAAAGTGAGAGAGAGAGAGAGAGCACTGGAGAGAGAGAGAAAAAGAGAGAGAGAGAGATAGAGAGAGAATATAAAAGAGCACTTGTTATTGCATATTCATAACCCAACACAATACTGCTGGGATGAGCAGGGTACAGCTGGGGGTCTCCTTGAGGGCCTCTCAAACAGAGTCAACGACCAAACAGGGCCAAACAGAATGAAAACGCAGTATACACGCTCTGGGCAACTTTGACCAGTGGCGAGGCGAAAGCGTGGGTGGTTTCTGTGGTTTTTCACAGCCGGCACACTGCAATGCACTACAGGCCTTATTGCGCAGCTGACGAGAAACAGTCTGTCCTACATAAGGACTGAAAATCGCCTGAAGAATTGAGATGTAACTCCTGGCTGGCTGGACAGGTAGAAAAAGTGCAATATTGCAGCCCTGCTGCAGAGTTCCGGGTTCAAACTCCTCAGTCTGGCATTGGCACAGTGTTTCAGAGCAGGCCAAAGCCCGCAGTAGTAGGTGATAATCATAATAACGTGCTAAAGCTTCGGCTCGGCGCTGCGTGTGAAAAGCGAGTGTGTCTGTGTGTGTGGGCTGGCCTCTTTGCAAAGAGAAGATGCTGCACCATGGAAACCTGTGCAGATATTCACAGCTAATTATGCAGCGACCTGCTGACAGATATGAATGCAAAGAAGCACCATGGAATTAAACTGCCAGCTCCGGTGGCCTCCATTTTTCACTCCGCCACAGAAACCCAGCGAGGGAGAGGCCTACACAAAGGACATGATCTCAAATCAAACCAGCATACAAACCTCAATTTGGATGTCAGAGGCCTAAACGCAAAAAGATGAAATGAAAGTTAAGCTTCTGGCGCTTTTCACAACCAAAGTGATGCTTTATAGATACAAACAATTCGAATATCATGAAAAAGTTCAGAAAGGCAAAACAGAAAGGTACACCGTCATTTATTTTATTTTTGAGCCTTTTTTGGCTCTGTGTGGCTTATAGTGAGTTGGATGGCCAATCAAGCACAATGATATCATTGCCTAAAGACTGGTAGAAGTGTTCCCAAGAAAAGGGAATCAGCATCACCGTAAAGCTTGTCAGGAGATGAAAGCATGAAGTGCTCTAAAATCTTCAGCTAGATGCTGACTTTGGAGTAAATAAAGCACAGTGGACCAACACCAGCAGATAAGATGGCACCTCAAAGCATCACAGAAACGGCACACTGGACTTCAGACACCTTTGGATTATGTGTCTCTCCACTTCCTCCAGACTCTAAGACCTTGATTTCCAAATGAAATGCAAAACTGACTTTCATCTGTAAAGAGGACTTTGGACCACTGAGCATTGGTCCAGTTCTTGTTCTCCTTAGTCCAGGTAAGACACTTCTGTCTCTGGTTCAGGAGTGTTGATATTAGGAATGTGGCAGCTGTAGGTCTGAGAGATACACAGTATTTATACCGTCTGCATAGCAATTTTCTCAAAATCAAAATAACATATTCTAATAATCTGAGATTCTGGATTTGTCAGATTTTTTATAAGCCACACTGATCAACATTAAACCAAAAAAGGCTCAAAATCACTTATGACGTTTTCTCACCAAGACCATGAACTGATTTAAGTGGTTAAGATGATGACTTGATGGCTGAATGACAGTTTACCTTTTACCTCTGCAAGATGCCTACCTTAGACCAGCTGCTCTTTAAGCAACTACTATGACCTGCTAAACTAATGTCCTCTGTTGCACGGTCCTGCCGCTTTGCGCTCTATAATATCAGACAAATCAGACCGTTCCTAACACAACATGC
>BRDA01060246.1:0-10705 GCA_036984385.1 Crenuchus spilurus
GTGGAGTGGAGGTGGACTTTTTAGAGGCGGACTAACAGGTCTTTGAGGGCCAGAATGTTTGCTGATTGGCAGGTGTTCAAATACTTATTTGCAGCCAAAACACACAAATACATTATTAAAAAATCATACATTGTGATTTCTGGATTTTTTCTTTTAGATTATGTTATGATTAGAAAATTTCAGACACCTCCATGATTTCTAAGTGGGAGAACTTGCAAATTTGCAGGGTGTTCAAATACTTATTTTTCTCACTGTATAAGGGTTTTGGCAGAATTTCATTAATATGCCACTGGCCGACTGCAGAGGGTTAAAGTCATTCTGATTAACCCCAAATCAAGTTCAGCTGTTCAAGTACATTTTTCTGATATTTAATTACAGCTTACAGCAAAAGCCACAAAGAGTTTATAAGCATCAAAGGGATCTTTTGAAAGGTATTACTTAGGAGAAGGGGACAAAACAATAAGAAAACATTAGATATGCAATGAAACACAGTAATGATTATCATCAAGAGGTAGATAAAATTTGGCACAACAGTAACATTAACAAGAAAAGCACTTCACTCTAAAACTGATGAAAAGTCAAAAACCAAACTGGTCCTGGAGGCTGACAAAAGACCTACAGCAACATTAAAAAAGGTGTAGGAATTTCTGGCAAGTACTGGGTTTGTAGAACATATGACAACAGACTTTAGTCAGTTATGAACAGTTCCAATTATGATTCAATTGTGGCACAAAACCTTTAGACCTCTGTTAAAAACCTAAAGAACAAGAGGACTTTCAGCATGATAATCTAAAACAAACCTCCACATCAAGTAAAGAATGGCTTTGCCAGAAGATCAAAGACCTACCATTATAACATGGGTGTGTAATTTTTTTATATCCACTGTACATGGTTTTTTTTGCACTGATGCCATACATAATGGCCACTCACAGATGCAGTGATTAGCTTTATTTATTTCATAACAGTGATGCATTTCAAGGTATATGATGTACTGGGTGATAAGGGAACACTTGGTTCTTATATGAAAAATGGGGAAAATTGAAGATCTGAGTGACTTTGGAGTTACATTTGGTTTGGACCAACTCTGAACCAGTAAAACAAAATAGGAAGTGGTGAATATATACAGAAAGTGGCCTCCATATCTCCATCCAGCTACCAGATAGCACAGGACACCTTTAGAGTTCTTGTAGAGTAAATGTCTCAGCAGGTTGGGTTTTGGTAGCACAGCAAGGACCAACAGCATATTGTTCATATTAGCATATCAGTCATCATGTTTTGGTTCATAGGTGTTGCATATTTGCACCTGAAACTGGTTGTGAATGTGATTTAGTTATGAATTGATGCTGTGTACTCGGTTTAAAAGCTTTTTGATGGCTAATTTTGCATGCATGAGTCCCTACTTTTCTCTTGTGTGCTTTTTATGTCATACTCTCTGCATGGTGCTTTTTGTTTGGAACATGTTGCAGGGAATTTGTTGGCCCCAGAACAATGTCTCTAGAGAATCCCTGCAACATGTTCACATATTCAACAAGGTCATATATTTAATTATTTTTAGAGTTGAGGGAAAGTGTGCAGATACTCCCCAACACATTTTGGCCTTGGGGCCAATCAGACTGCAATGGAGAGAAGATGTAAAGAAGATATGTGGACATATTTTTCAATATTCTGTCACTCAAACACTCCTCCTTTTAAGAAGTCAAGGTTGGAAGGTGTTATAGCAGCATTTATACACAATTATTATACAACATATTGAGCAGGCGCTGCAGCAAAAACGGTCCTGCAAGAGCCAAAATGGTAAACAAAGACTGAATGCTTTCAAGAAGCATTGAAGACAAATTCAGCCATTCAAGGATATGTCTCAGCATCTCCAGTGTAAATTACACCAGTGTTCACGGTTAATATTGAAGCAGGTTTTGTATTAGATCTATTTAGAAAGCTCTCCTGGATGGAAGATGTTCCAGTGTTTGTTTTGTTTAATCTCTTGCAGAGGGAAGGTGTGAAAATCAGGCTAATAGACTGAGCGTATTCTCTATCTATAGAAACACTCAGATGGTCTAGATATTGCTGTTAATAAGCATTCAGGCCCCACATGAGTGGCACCTCTCCCATTTCAGATATCTTATCCAGTGTTTATCCAGCAGCGAGCACTGAAGCTTGATGAAGATAGAGATCATACGGCCGTCGTACTGAAGAGCAATTGGACACAATTAGATTACTGTCTTCTCATCTCGGCTGCTCTGATGTGCTGCAGTCAGACTGTCTGTTACCTGCTCACTGAAGCAGCCAGACACGGTGACATCAGCCTGACTTCATCTGGAAATGACTTACAGATAGACATCTAAACTCTCTCTTCTCCTCTCCTTTTCTCTTCTCTTTCTTCCTGTCTCTGTCCTTTCTCTTTCTCTCATTTCTTTTGATGTTTATTTCCCTGTTTCTCTCTCGTCTGTCTTGCCCTGTTTCTTTCTGTGTCTTGTAATCTCTCTTTCTTGTCTCTTTTCTTTTATCTCTTTTCTGTCTCTCCTTTCTTTCATTCTCATCTATCTCTCTCGTCTCTTGTCTTTTTTGCCTTTCTCTCATCTTTCTATCTCATGTCTCTCTCCTATCTCTCCTTTCTTGTTCTCTTCTTTTTCTCTTTCTTGCCCTCCTCCTCCTCTCTCTCTCTCTTTCTCTCTCTCTCTCTCTCTCTCTCTCTCTCTCTCTCTCTCTCTCTCTCTCTCTCTCTCTGTTACTGCTTTAGTTGAGATGGGTGGATAAGGTTTCCTGGATATCTGGTGATGGTTTAATCTGAATTTTCTCTCCTGGTGAAGTGAGACTTTATCAGCAGTGCCTGTCAGTGTGAGACAGATGGAGATGATTATTGTGTCTTTTTTTGGGGTCAGGCTGTGTGTGGAGATGGGACCTGAATATTTGTTATTTTATTTGACCTGTATGATATTGTATGTTATCCTCAGACTCATTTTCTTGCCTGAAGTTGGACTGTGATGGAGCATCTGCTGCTCGTTGAATGCTGAATGTCAAAATCAATCCCAGCCGTATTGTTTTGTGCATTCTTCTCTGATGCTGATGTAAGCTGTGTTTGCTGCAGGTCTGAGGCTGTTATTGGGTTGGTATTGGATTTGAGGTTGTTTGCTGTGATAAATTTGATGACCATTGAAGATATGCATAGATTTGAAGACCTCACAGGGTTTCAGCTCTCACACAATACTGACTCACTGATATTCACTCAGTTCTCATTTATATTGTCTACTACTCAAACAGGTTGAGTACTTGTACCAGCATTTGTCAAATAATTAATTTCATAAAATATTTAATCTGCTGAGTTGTTTATGGACTAATATCTCCTATTCTAGTGTTTAATAGTGTTTATTGAGTTTGTTTATGGACTAATATCTCCTATTCTAGTGATGAATAGTGTTTATTGAGTTTGTTTATGGACTAATATCTCCTATTCTAGTGATTAATAGTGTTTATTAGGTTGTTTATGGACTAATATCTCCTATTCTAGTGATTAATAGTGTTTTTGAATTTGTTTATGGACTAATCTCTCATATTCTAGTGATTACCGGTAATAGTGTTTATTAGGTTGTTTATGGTCTAATATCTCCTATTCTAGTGATTAATAGTGTTTATTGAGGTTGTTTATGGACTAATATCTCCTATTCTAGTGATGAATATTGTTTATTGAGGTTGTTTATAGACTAATATCTCATATTCTAGTGATTAATAGTGTTTATTAGGTTGTTTATGGACTAATATCTCCTATTCTAGTGATTCATAGTGTTTTTTAGGTTGTTTGTGGACTAATATCTCCTATTCCAGTGATTAATAGTGTTTATTGAGGTTGTTTATAGACTAATATCTCCTATTCTAGTGATTAATAGTGTTTATTGAGGTTGTTTATGGACTAATATCTCATATTCTAGTGATTAATAGTGTTTATTGAGGTTGTTTATAGACTAATATCTCCTATTCTAGTGATTAATAGTGTTTTTGAAGTTGTATATGGACTAATATCTATTCTAGTGATTAATAGTGTTTATTGAGGTTGTTTATAGACTAATATCTCCTATTCTAGTGATTAATAGTGTTTTGGAATTTGTTTATGGACTAATATCTCCTATTCTAGTGATTAATAGAGCTTTTTTAGGTTGTTTATGGACTAACTTCTCTTCTAGTGTAAAAATGTGTGAAAGTATAGAAGCTTGCTGTCAACAAGTTGTGGGAGACAACTTACTGTAAAGGTTATTTTCTTCTCAAATAAAAGTATGTTGTAATGGAAAATGTTCCTAAACTTTTGAGTTGTATGTGCATAAATGTCAGATTTTGTCTTGTGAAATTTTTGGAGCATTTCTGTTCACAGGGTAAAGGATGACTGGTATTTAAAAGTGTGAAAATAAATTGAGTTTTCATGCGACAGTATTCGCATTTAAGTTTCTTTGAGAGTTTAGAGATGGAAGTTGAAGTGTTTGGGGGCTGATCATTTATATTTCTGTAGTGTGAGTTTTGACAAATCCATACTGAATACACTGTGTTATTCTCTGGATCTCTTTCTGGACAAAAACTGGAAGTTTATTCCTCATCGGGAATTAGATCAGTCGTTTTTTGTTTGTTTGTATGTTTCTTGCAGATACCCAACAAGCTAGACGCCATCCTGTGTGTGTGATGAGTCATTGAGAGAGCTGTCATACACACCTACCTTTACCTGAGATCGAGCTGATGTATAAAGTCCAGAGAGGCTGGTATTCCTGTATGCTGTAGCAGTCTTTCTTATGCTGTTTGTTACACTGATGTTGAATTTAAATTTGACAGCCGGAGTGTAAAATGATAAAAATGTAATACTACAATTAAGTCAAACCTCCAGAAATCCAGCGTCTGTGTGGGAGAACCATTGTCAAGCATTGTATCCTCCACATTATTGTGTTCTCTCAGTTAATAGCTCTAAATTATCTTGTCACTGTGGTGCGTCTCTTTAGCACTAATTAAATATGATTACGTAGGACATTCTTTAAGAGACACAGAAGCCAAATGTTACAAGCATCAGCTGTGCCAGTTCTTCTAGCCTCAGGCCAGTGTCATTCAGGAAGCTTTGCTTTCAATTGAAACCATATTTGCCACATTTACAGTCTTTAGAAGAGGTTGTGACAGGTTAGATAGCATCTCTAAAAAAGCGTGAGTGCTGTTGAGTAATAATGTCAGATTATAATACTACAGTGTCTTCACTTGCTGCTGCAGAATTGTATGAAATGTCAATAAAGTCTCATAAACTGATTTAATAAGTGAAATGATGATACAGAAGTTGCAATTTGGTGCATCCAGTTATATGGAGAATAGGTAGCTTATGTTCAAAGACTGATGAAGGTAATGTAGATGCAAATTTCACAATCACAAGTTCTATCCAGAAGCTATTAGTCATTGGCAACATGCTATGCTAAGCTTAGTATCTGACTAAAAGCTGCAGATTAAAGCTGTGCCATTATCCATGCAAAATAAATACATTTTGGGCAAAGGTTATACAACTTGGTGATGTTCAATCTAGCCGTAAAATAGCAATGTTTAATAAACATAATTATATTTTCTACTACCTCAATGGGATTCCTTATGCTATGTTAGCAACATTACATTTTCTATTAGCCAATCAATGGGATTTTTTATGTTATGTTAGCATTAAGCTAACAGCAGGAAACAGTCATCTGAATATAATCACTTATTTTTGTATTTATCATCACCTTTGTCTTCTCAGGACAGTAACATGTTCATGCAGTCATTTTGCCGTGGTGTAATTCCACAACAGTCACTTTTAATTAAAATGTCTCAGCCTGTAAGGCTGCAGAATTAATTCTCCAGTCAATACACAACATGTCAACATCACCAAGAATGAACGCATAAAGACGAGTTTTGACTTTTTTACTTGAATTCTTTGGTAAGTTTTACAGATCTTAAGAAATCAGTGAAAAGTTTTAAATGCGCAGACTTAGAGTCTTTCTGTGGATTAGATCGTGTCAAAGCTCTGTTCTTGCTTAAATATGAATAATTCATAAAAATAGGGTCAGGTCAGAGTTGATAAATGGTTATTAATGTTCATAGTCATAGATAAAATAAAATTATTTGTACTTTAATGGCCATTAAAATTGAAAATCCTAAACAATGCAACATTACAAAGGAGCTGAATGAATCTTGTGTAATTATGTATGTTAATTAGGTCATAAAATTGCAACAAAATCAGTGAAAATAAGAATTTGCTGATTGCTTGGCTGATTCCTATCTTGGCAAATGACATCCTTAGTTTATTAAAGTTTCATTACAATAGTTCCAGATTATTTTTAATCAAATCCAGGCTTTCTAGGACACTTTTACATTGAAGGCACTGGCATTACCTCCAGCATTTGATCAGGTATTACAGTACTTTATGCTTTCTGTGTACTCTGTGGGAGCGGTGAAGGTCCTATAAGGAACATAATGGATGTAGAGTGCCTTCCTTTAGGCGAGGTGATAACAGGATAGAATGGGATCTGAGTCAGCTCCTGAGGGATGAGGGAACACTGCTCCACTCCTGTGCTGAGTGTGGTTCTGCCTGGGTGAACTCATTTAAAATCCTCTCCTCCCTTCAATCCTCAGCTTCTTATTCCGGAGTATCCAACAAGGCTGACGGGGAAAACAGCGTTGCTTTCAAAGCCGATTTGGAAAACATGAAGCGTCCATGCTCGACTGAGATTCCAGACGGGATTCTGCCAGGTTAAGAGATTGTCATAGTGTTCTGCTTGACAAGAGAAAAAATTATTTGCTTTAGAGATCGAGAGACACTCCCGTCTCGCATCTCGTGACTGGGGGGGGTGAATGCCAGAGAGAATTGATGAGAGAAGTTGAGGGATGGACAGGTGGCAGATGTTTACATGTGGGGGATCCATGGAGGAGAAACCTGGAAGAGAAAGTGACGTCATATATACATTGTGTCTCATTTATGTCTCCCTCTTTCTCACTGTTGTGACAGAGTCTTCAGAGACAGTGTTTGTTCTGCAGATCCTACCTAAGAGTAGTGCATTATCTAGTCCTTCAGTTCTCAGAAATTGGCTCTCTTTGTGTTTAATGGTATCTGTAGCATCCCACGCTACATAATGCACTGCTATATCAAACACTCAAGTGGTTTCATCAAAAGATGAGCATCATGCTGTTAAACACAGAGACCGTTTCCATGGCTTTGGGATGATAATTAGATTGGATTAGACTCAATTTAGCCAATGTGATTCCATCCATCCATTACCCCCCCCCCTTGCTTAATCCTTATCAGGGTCACAGTTAGTCCCCTACCACCATCAGTGGGTGCAGGGAATTACACTATCCCAACTAAGCCCAGGACCAATCCATCACTGGGATCACACACACTTTAGAGTACCCAATCCACCTGACCAACCTCCATGTGTTTTTTGGACTGTGGGAGGAAACCCACACAGAAAGGGATTTGAATCCAAGACCTCAGTGCTGAGAGGCAAACGTGCTAACCACCATGCCACCCCCCCCATTGTTTCCAGACAACAGAATTTAACCTCCATATTTAACCCATCAGTGCAGTGAAAGTCAATCAGAATTTTATTTAAGAAACACTTTTCATACAAATCAAATCGATTTTCAAAGTACTTTACAAGTGTTTGACAGCAAAAAGGAAAAAGATGATATAAACAATAAAAGTGATATAAGCAAATCATAAAGAATTAAAATGAGTCTGTACATTAAATGAAAATATACAAAATTGTTTAGAAAAATAAAAGTACATGAACAAGAATAACTAGAATAAGAATAATATAGATGAACAAACTAAGACCTAATACACTCCTAAACACCCACTAACAGGCGTCAGGTTTGGGGAAGCCATGTGCTTGTGGTTAAGAAACCAGCCTTGTGGTCACTGGTTTTATCTCCTGAACTGACAGCACACGACTGAAGCCTCCTTGAGCAAAGCACATTAACCCACAACTGCTATCTGTCGGCATGGATAGGGATGCCCACCAAGTGCACTCACTTTGGAGCTTAACTGCAAAGGTCAAATTTGTCTCTGTGCAAGCACATTGGTCACTTTACTTTGCTAGTGATTAATAGTGTTTATTGAGGTTGTTTATGAACTAATATCTCATATTCTATTGATTAATATTACATGTGCCCTTGAGTTAGGCAGCTAAGTGCTCTCTGGACGCCCAGGATAGGGATGCTCACAGATCTTGACAACTCACACTGATGTGGTGGTGGTGTGTTAGTGTGTCTCAGAGCTGCTGATGTTTTTTGATGAAAATAGTGACCAACCAGCCAACAGTATCAGGACTAGAGGACCAACACAAACTGTGCTGAGCTGCTGTCTCTGACTTTACATCTACAATACCAAGAAGGTAGGTGTGTCTAACAGAAGACAGCAAGTGGACAGTGTTTAACATCTCCAGCAGCTCTAACACACCACCACCACATCAGTGTCACTGAGAATGACCCGCCAACTCTGTGGGAGGTCCTGACCACTCAGTAAGAGGGTATACAGGGAGACATATCATTGTACGCCTCACCTCTTTTCATATTCATCCTCTATACTTTTCTGGTATTCCCTCCCCATCTTCTATCTCAATTCTCAGCTCATCTCTCTCGTCCTTTCCTCATGCCTGGTTTCCATGGAAACTCCACATATGGTTCAGACAGCTGGTTTGCCATTTTCCAGTGTCAGCCGGCGCGTTTCGCCCACTCGTACAAGCGGCAACCCGCCGAACCAAATCCAACAGATTAATACCAGCACAGGCAGAGAAATGCATTCGCCTTATCTCAGAAAGGCCAAATACTGCCTGTTCCCTTTAATCCGCTGCATACGATGTGCACTGCATGTCCAAATGTTTGTGTACACCTCTTCTAATGAATACATTCAGCTACTGTACACTGAAAAGTACTGCCAGTAGAATAGGACTAAACATTGGCACCATGCCCTAATGCCAGGCGTGGGCTAAAGCCCCCCAGCATTGAGCTGTTCTCTGCTTCATCCAGTACTTTTGGGATGAATTGGTGGCATTAGGGATGAAGTGGTGGTGGCGATTAAGCATCCTGACCTCACTAACTAGCTGAATGCAATCAAATCCTCACAGCAATTCTCTAAATCTAACATAAAGCCCTGCCTGAACAGTAGGCAGTTACTTCTACAACACGCTTAATTTTGGACGAAGCAATGAACAAGCGTTTGTCCCTATACTTTTGTCCCAGTGGTGTAGATCACACTTTCTGAACAGCCGTGCTTATCCACATGCATCGATTTCTGCATAATTCAGTCATTAAGGAGTAAATTGGATGTGGTTTGATGTGAAATGTGCCATTTTAGAGTAAAAATTAATTGTTCAAAAGTGCTGATAGATGCCTCTAAAAGCTATTACACAAAATGCTTACAAATATGTGTTGTAGGAGGAATGTGCCGAGTCATGTAAATCAATATCGTGCCCCGAAAAGCAGATTTATTACCATTTTACTATCATCAATGTCCATTTTAGATACTACATACAACGACAATGTTTATTCTTGACATTGTGACCACTTTTCCCATCAACACCATTGTACATAAATCTGAACTGGTATATTTGTTCAATCAATCAATCAGCCAACCAACCAACCAGTTGATCAGTCAGTCAATCAGCTAATTAAGTCAGTCAACAAATCAATCAACCAACCAACCAATCGGTCAGTCAATCAACCTATTAATCAATCAACCAACTAGTTGGCTAGTCAGTCAATAAATCAGTCAGTCAGTCAACCAATCAATCAATCAACCAACTAACCAGTCGGTCAATCAACCAATTAATCTGTCAGTCAACCAATCAGTCAGTCAGTCAGTCAACCAATTAATCAGGCAGTCAACCAATCAACCAACCAGCCAGCCATCTGAGAATTCTGAGGAGAATGTCCTGTAGACTGGCATTGTTACCACTGCTGGTAGATCTGTATGACTGTACACTTCCATACACCTGCACATTCAGCTACTTCCTTCACACTCTGACCTTTAACCCCCAAATACAATCACTCCTTTATCATTAACATCTGAGACACTTCACTGCACTGTACTCTTCTACATCTCACACACCCTGCAGGTATTTATAGCCTCATCATCCTCATACAGCAACACCTGCAGGAGCCTGAAGTTACTACCACCTTAAACACTCTTCTGACTCTTTTTTCTTGTTTTATTATAAAGAATTTTGAGACTTGTTATAGAAAAGTGCTATAAATAAAGATTTGTTGAGTTCAGAGTAACTGATCTGCTTTGTCTGATGTAGGTAAGTATGTGAACTGATGAGTGTTCTCTGAGAGGATTTGAATATTTAGTGTAAAGTCTGCTTTGACCCAGTGCTCCAGGGTTCTGAAGTTTCATGCATATGCTCAAGTCCATAAAAAGGCCACCAAAAGTGTCGGGTCTAGTTGCGTGACACAGTTTCAGGCAATAAAGGGCATTTGGAGAAGAGCATCAGAGGTCTGAGCATATCCATCGACCTCCGTTTAGTCACGGTCACTAAAGTGAGCTGGTGGTCTGTCCCCGAAGGTGCTTTGTGTTAAACTGGAGAACAGATGTGCCTGTGAGGCTCTGGAGATCTATGTAAATAGACCATCCTCTCTCTCTCTGTCTCTCTCTCTCTCTCTCTCTCTCTCTCTCTCTCTGTCTCTCTCTCTCTCTCTCTCTCTCTCTCTCTCTCTCTCTCTG
>BRDA01060249.1:4629-18933 GCA_036984385.1 Crenuchus spilurus
GAGGGCTGCTGCAGTGCAGACTTGGTCAAGAACTACAGGAAACGTCTGACCTCTGTAACTGCAAACAAAGGTACTAAGTTCTGTTTTTTATTGTATCAAATACTTATTTCATGCAATAAAATGCGAATTAATTATTTAAAAATCATACAATATATCTGGATTTATTTTAAGATTCTGACAGTTGAAGTGTACCTATGATAAAAAATTACAGACCTCCATAATTCATAGGTGGGAAAACTTGCAAAATCAGCTGAGTATCAAATACTTATTTACCCCACTGTATATACTGTATGATTAAGATTAACCAATGTGATTTTTCACACAACGGAATTTGACCTCTACATTTAACCCATTTGTGCAGTGAACACACTAGGCTGTGAGAATTTGTGCCCAAAGTGGTGGGCAGCCCTTATCCACCGGCACCCAGGGAGCAGTTAGGGGGTTAGGTGCCTTGCTCAAGGGCACTTCAGTCATGTCCTGTCTGGGGATCGAACCAGCGACCTTCTGGTCACAAGACCAGATCCTTACCACTAGGCCATGGCTGCCCTCACCAAACAAACTGTATGTCAAACAATAAGAATAAAACCAATGAAACATCATATTACTAGACTTAAAGCTTGATACATTGTTTATTTTAAATTTTTCTAGCATACTCTTTTTGCAATAATTAGGTGTTTCTTTGTATTATATTTTTTCCCATTTATGTTTGGTGGAGACAAATCACTATTGTGAATGCTGATTTGTGCTAAACATCTGGCAGAGAATAAACAGCTGTACTAAAGCTTATAAACTCACTGTCAGCAACTTGTGAGAGACACTAAACCTGAACTAAAAACAGTGACCCTGTCCTACCTCACCTTCTACTATAGAAGACTGAATATCTGGAGCAGCAGTGTTTGTAGATATGATCATAGTCTCTGAACAGCTAAAATAAAGATTTTTCTTCTGAAATAAAAGAGCTTTGTTTTGAAATATGATCAATATAATTGGTGACCCCAAACTTTTGAGCAGGAGTGGTTAAGAGTGCATGCATGTAATTCTCTCCATATGGCAGGTGTGTGAGCCACAGCTTAAATGCAGTGAATCAGTAATGAATGTCAAATCCTACCCTCCAGTGAATCAACATCAGCAATCCATCACAACGTGGTCCTAATCGCTGTCAGAGGAGACTTTCACACAGCAGCCAATGAAGGAGAATGATCATGCAGAGAGTGGAGATCATTCAGAGCTTATAGACCACCATGAGTGTACGTTATTGATGTGTGTACTGCTCAGAAATGTTTCTCCACCCTGACACAGGTCAGAAAGAGATTTTCTCAGAAAATGTCATTTGCCTCACAAATGCTTACTATCAGGCTCTATCTTGGTGCTTCATGACAGGCGCTGATGCTTGCTGAATGGATTTTTTTTCATGAAAAGCAGTGTGGCAGTAGCCATGAGGCCATCATAATAGAAGCTCAGGAGATGTGTAGAGTCTCAGACCTGATAATGCACACTATCTCTGCAAACACATCACAGCTGCATGCATAATGCAATACTCAAAGGAAACACTTCATTCAAAAACAGCATCAGACTGGAACGGATGTGGTTCATAATACTAAAGAAATGGATCTTAAGGCTTTAGCTTAAATGCATGAAATATGTTTCTAAGACAAATATACTCCACTAGTCCATCTCCAAAAATGTGAATAGTATGAACAAGTTTTTAATCAATTTAAAGCATTAAGTCACTCTATCTTATTTAAGAAGATGTTGAATGTGGTTGTGTGATCTCTACCAATTGGTAGAGATGTGTTAGGCTAAAAAACATCCACTAGAGGTCACTAGAAATGCAACATTATTGTCAGCATGCTGTGGCAGGAGCAGACATATGGTGGTGGGTTTCAAAAACAAAGCTTTATTATGAGACTCAAAACTGTGGCTAAGAAAACAAAGCTTGACTATGACTATGGAATACAGACTATAGCAAAAACATGACATGACAATGCAAAATACACATTACAATGAAAATGACTGTGAGACACAAGAAATAGCAAACAATCAAGAAAGATGATAAGACAGCAGGGCTGTGCAATGACATGACGTAACTGGAGGTGGAGACATGATGTGAATGTAAACAAAAGCACGTGGCGACAGGGTGGCAATGTAAACAAACATAAAGCACATGGACATAGAGGTTCACAAATATCTTGTCTGAACAGCAATGATTCATAGCCAACCACAAGAATTAAACTGGATCAAATTCTGAAAAACCATTACTGCTGTTGCACCACCACACAGATGAGTGTAGTGTTTAGAAAAACAAATAAAATTAGTGTTAAACTTCAATACACCTGCAAATTCAGCTACTTACTTCACACTCTGGCCTTTGGCTCCCAAATACAATCTTTCCTTTATCATTAACATCTGCTTTGTGACCCATTTTCCACACATTCAGTGAGAGATTCACTGCACTGTACCACCTCTTCTCAGTCTATGAATCCTGTCTCACTCCCTGCAGGTATTTATAGCCTGATCATCCTCATGCAAAGCCATCTGCAGAAGCCTGAAGTTACTACCACCTTAAACATGCAAGGTGACTCATTTAATTGTCTGGGGAGTTTCAGCTTGAGCTCGAGTGTTAAACTGTTTTGATGCCACTTTCTTCTAAAGACAAACATTGGAGACATAAAACAAAATAATGAAACCTTTCTGTGAATAGGATTGTTTTGGCTAGTAGTGTAGCTGCATATAGAAAAGCTCTGAGGATTATCAATAATGGGTTTAACACATGGCATCCATAATCAGTCCTTCACTTGCCGTTTGTTAGATCCTTTGTTCCTACCTCATTAGAATAATGCATAATTCATTGCGTTTCATGTTAATATTCAATACATAATTGGGTTCTTCCTACTCTTTTACATAAGAGCACTGCAAATTGACAGGGTACTACAATACAGAGAAGTGTCTGATAAGTAGTCTGACTGTAGCTTCACACTAGAGAGGCAGGTGACCAGTTATTTCCTGTGGGATGAGGCACCTTGTAGTCATGATTTGGCAACAAGCAGAACACCACACGGTGACAGGGTGAAAACAACAACTCAACTAGACAGTCTGCTAGGTAGATACTAGTGGACAGTGGGATGCTGAAGGACAATGGGATACTAGCGAACAATAAGATATCATGGGGACAATAGGATGCTAAAGGACAATGGGATACTAGCGGACAATGGGATACTTGGAGACAATAGTATAACAGAGGGCAATGGAATACTATGGGATAACAGGATACTAATTGATAATAGGATACTTGGGCACAATTGGGATATCTTGGGGACTATGGGATGCTAAAGGACAATGGGATGCTCAGAGATAATGGAATACTTGAGGACAATGGCAGCACACACAGACACAGTGTCTCAGTAATTTCACTTTCAGTGTTGTTTTCTGTTATTGTGTTATGTTTTATCCTTTGTCCTTATAAAACAAAGACAAATCATTTTTAAAACCTATCAATAAGAACTCAGGCACTTAAAACCTACTTACAAAAAAGTAGGAGAGAGTTTTTTTACGTATGTCCTTGTTTTAAATGGATGTTTGTATTTTTGTACTGTGGTGTTTTTTTTAATGTTTTTTTTTCATGTTTATCTTTGAAGAGGTTTATCTTTGGAGAGATTATACATGTATTTTACTGTACTGTTACAATGACATTCTATTCTATTCTATTCTACGATAGGATCAAGGGAATCCAAAACAAAAAGTCCAGTGTCCCAAACCTCAGCTGACCGAACTTGCTCTCCCTACAAGTTTGTCATTCTTGCTCTCAATAGTGTAAACATATAGAATGAAGCTGTAAACATGGATCATATTTTAAACAAATCATATGTATATTTGGTTGATATTTTTACATTTTCTCATCAGAATATAGAGCCCACACACAATCTACAGCAGCTTCATACACACCTACAAAAAAACAAAATTTGAGCATCATGAGCAATTTGTCACCCGCTGATGTGAATGTCACATGCGGGCTAACAACCAACTAATCAGAGCACAGCTCAAGCATCATTGCTGCTTTTATTTCCCACATGGGCAAATGATATCTTCATAATAGCATTCCTCTTCAGTAAGCTCCTCTGTCACATACTTCTCTTGCATACCATGCAAATAATCATGAGTTTTCCTCTTTTCTCTACTGTTTTTTATCAGGTTTTATTTCACTCTCATGCTGTTTCCAGCTCCAGTGTGCTGCCCAGCAGTAAATCAGCCAATCAGAGCAGAGCATATCAAATTATTCATGAACTTGCCATAAAAGGGGAAATGGCTTGTTTCAGTTAGAGGCAAAGTTATCAGGTTGTGAGTGGGTAACAAAAGGTTGTGTACAGCAACATCTAGACATTTTTCACTGCAACTAAAAACAAATATCTTTTATGCAAACATCAGAGAATTATTAAACTGAACTGAATAAACTGAAAAATACACTGTAGGACATTTTTGACATTTTTATAAATGCCTCCTAAAATGTTCACTCAACATAAAAAATGATAAATGAAAGTAAAAGGGTTTGATATGTGATTCCTGCTAGGTTTGAGTTAGGGCTAGGGTGAGAACCAGATTTAGGTTTAGTGTTAATTATGTTATGGATTGAGATTAAGCTCAAAGATGGAGTGAGTATTAGGTTGACAGTAAGTGTTACCAGATTATTAGTTAAATTTAATTAAACGACAGTGACATCTACCTTGGGGCAGCCATGGTCTGGTGGTTAGGGACAAGTCACCTAACACCAAACTGCTTCCTGGGTATTGTGGATAGGGCTGCCCACTGATTCGGGCATGTGTGCTCAGTAGTGTGTGTATGTGTGTGTGTTTCACTGCATGGATGGGTTAAATGTGGAGGTCAAATTCCTCTGTGGTCAATGCTCTATGGTCAATGGCACTTTCACTACAGTTAACCATACAAATAAAGTGTGCTATGACCATTTTTAATTGCATGTCACAAATGAACAAAGCACATGGTTTGTTTCTATTTTGTTATTGCTGTAAACAAACAAACCAGAAGTGTAGACAGCACAAATGTTGTGGTTTGGGTATGTGGGACTAGGGTCGGGAATTACGTGCCTACTCTACTGTAGATAATGAAATGGTGAATATTCATGCTGTGGAGATAATGAGGCAAAATGGGAATTGCATCTCCAAATACACCTCAGAATCTTCAGACTTGTCATCAGACGGTTCCTACAGCAGCAGAGACCCTAAAAACACTCGCACATCCAATGCATCTTCACACATGCAGCCAAGAGGCCTTTGCTGACCTCTGAAGCTCTTTGATGACTCAGAGACTGGACTTTCCAGACTCCTGACCAGCAGGGGGTGAAAATGAGTTCACGAAAATGGATCCCAAGGTACTAAGTGTCTTTGAACTACCTGCTACCTGCTGCTCTATGAGCATAAATAGCACACTGCTTGTTAGTTTTGAATGCATGCAAAATCATAGTGAAAAATATCAGCAAAGGCTTTGGGCTTTAGCCCAAAAAAATGTCTGTCAACCAAGATGCTTGTTGCCTTCTTTACCTTTGCGCTGGAGCTACAAGATTAAAGACTTTAAGCAAATTTAAAGGAAATATCAGTGATCTTTTACAATGATTCTTCTTCATGTCACACTGTATGCCTAAAAGCGTGTAGACACCCTTCTAATGAATGCATTCAGTTACTTTAAGTTGCCTCCACTGCTGACACAGATGCACACACAGCATGTCTAGTCCCTGTAGAGAAGAACTGCCAATAGAATAGGAGTCTGGAGCAGACAAACATGAACATATTGGCATCATGCCTAATGTAAGGTATGGGGTAGAGAGTATATAACCCCCCAGCATTGATCTGTGGAGCAACGGAATTGTGTTCTCTGGAATGATGGAGCTCCATCCAATCAGTTATGTATGATGTGAGGTGGTCATCATCCAGTATCCTGATGCTTGTAACTAAATACAATCAAATCCTCACAGCAAGGCTCCACAATCTAGTAGAGACAGTTACTTCAATATAAACAAAATAAACTGCTGTTAAAACACTTGATCTCAGATGAAACAATGAATGAGCAGGTGCCTCAGTTCTTTTGTCCATATAGTTACACTGCGTAGGATAAATGCATCAGGTGTTCTGTAGCAAACTTATTTTAATCATGGCTGCCTCCATGTGAGAGACCCACTCTATGGAGCATAATGTGACTACCAGAGCAAAACCTTGTATCTCCAAACGTTAGCTTTACAGGAGAAGGAAAATATGTTATGTTTAAGAAGACCTGTTTTTTTAAATACATGTTAATGTAAAATGACTTTAAGTTATTTTGCTGCATTTCTATCGTTCCGTTGATAATCAAATTTTCACACAGTGCAAAGTCTGCCTATCATTTTTCAGCACAATTTTCTGACAGCAAAGATGAACTGCTTTATTCAGGAGCTACAAAGAAATCTCATGTTAGGTGTATTTTACAAAATAATGTAAAAATAATAAATGATCACTTTCATAAAAATAGTTTTCTACTTTATTGCAGTAAAAATGACTGATTGCTCCTTTAAGAATGGAGGCACATTCACTGTATTGTTCAGTTAAGTGAGATGCAGTGCAGAAAGATGATGAAGAGACGCATTGGCACATGACGCATCAAGTGGGCCACAGAGATGAAAGAGCTGCTAGTTGAACACTGGAAAATACATGAGTGTCTCATGTAAGAATGATCACAACTGGACTGACAAAGGGAACCGTTGGGCTGAGATTGCCTTTGCCGTGATGTAACCGGCTGAGTAAATAGGTTGCTGGTTGCAGAACTGTATGAACTTTTAGCAAAACAATCAAATAATTTGGATAAAACCAATTTCATACAAAGGAAGTTGTAGCTATTTTACATTAACAAAGCCTTGGCAGGTCCCTTTTAATACTTCACTGAACAATAACAGCAGAAATCAAACATTACAAAGACTGTCCATCAATGTTTGATGAGCATTACAGATAAACAGAACTGAGGCAAATCTTAATTTTGCTCCTCTTGTTCCTCTACCCATTGCTGTAGTCTACTCCAACCGTCCGTTTGCATTCATATCCCTCTTTCCTGATGACTGAGGTGTACTTCACCTTTTTCTGCATTTCAGTCAGCTGTATTCCTAGCTCAATGCTAACTGATTGCAGACGTGCAGTACACATCTGCAAGTCATCCGAGAGCTTTTTCCAATCATTTTTGAGAGCCAGTTCATGTGCAAAGACTGCATCAATACCCTTGCCACTAGCAGCTCATCAAGGAGCTTGATGAAAGGACTGTAATGAAACCTGCACTCATAAATTCAGCCCAGCCGTGAAGAGGCCAGTCAGAGGCTCTGTCTTTCAGCTGCCGTCATCCCAACAGCACGCCACTCTAAAGACCGCAATTAACTGCCAATTATTCAAAGGGAACTAATGTGCAATTGTAGTTGCAGGGTGGATGGTAATGGATGCCGTAAGGTTAACACCAACGATGGAAAAACAACTCAGAAGTGGGAACGCATGAAAACACTCAAATAATAGAAGCGACTGATTGTTCAATCAGACTTTTCTGGAACTAGATGAAAGTTATGCATATTTAAATGGACTTTCAGTGCTAACAATTACTTTTTTTTAATAACGACTTACTCTGGAGGTAGTTTGCTGCAGATAATGGAATATTCAAAGCCAGAACTTCATGCTTTGTCTAATAGAGTTTGATGGATTGTGCTCCAGTCCTGATACCACATCTGACTCACCTAATGGAGATTTATCACAAATATCACGCTTTCATTATGATTTAATTATAGGTCCCTTTTGTTGAAACACACAAAATGCTAATGGCTTGACTGCTTAAAAGGCCTTCCATATGCAGCAATTTATCCAAATTTTCCATAAGGAGTGTTATGATGAACTCCATTCTGGCTTTGAGAGGCCTTGACTAATGAGTTCCAAACACTACAAGCCAAGAAGAGGTATCACATTAAAAATGGAGTGTAGAGCCAAAGCGTAGGGCTGAGCCCTTTCAATGGCATGTGTGCACTGAGGTTAACATCATGATGCAACAAAATTATACAGCTCTATTTAAAAGAGGCTGAAGGCTATTCGACATTAAGGCAAAACAGAGTAAAAGAGAAAAATGTGTAAAGAAAAATAGCCTGGCTGATCTTCACTGGAGAGACTGCTAAATTACCCCAGTAACTTATACTGTATGCATTGTGTGTGTGTGTGTGTGTGTGTTGTGGGGGGTGTAAGAGGAAATAGAAGGATAATCCATCTCTATCCACTGCAATTCCATGGAGCTGTCATATGGCCTGGACATTAGCATTAGCATCTTAGAATTTTTTCAGTGAAACATACACACTCAGAAGACATGTTCCTTAGTAAATCTCACAGACAAACACAGGACTGAGCTTCCAGATTCAAAATGTGACGAGTTTGCTGGCTATTTCAATGATAAAATACAGTGGAACCTTGGTTTTTGTCATTAATCTGTTCTAAAGTGCCTCATAACTGAATTGAATGATAAGTGAAGCCATATTTCCCATAAAAACTAATCTCAGTCCAATTAATCTGAACCAGACACGCCAAAATATTAACAAAAATACATTTTATATAGAGTAACTATAGTTTTACATACAGAACACAATGAGAAATAAATACAAAAGACTAATAAAATGGTTATTGTCAATGCAACCCTCTTCTCCCACTCTTCACATACTGATAGCAACACTGCAGGAGAAATGCTGGCACAGGCTTCAAGTATCCGTAGTTTCAGGTGCTACACATCTCGTATCTTCACAACATAGATAATTGCCTTCAAATGACCCCAAAGATAAAAGTCAAAGGGGGTCAGACGACCAATCCACTTTCCTGGAAACTGTTCATCTAGGAATTTTCGGACCTGACACCCATAACGTGGTACCTGAAACTACGGATACTGGAAGCCTGTGCTAGCATTTCTTCTGCGGTGTTGCTATCAGTGTGTGAAGAGTGGGAGAAGAGGGTTGCATTGACAATCCAACACAATGGGCAACACTTTGAACACATTTTATAAGTAGTCAGAAACTTGTAAATAATTCATGAAAGAATAAAGTTATGTTAAAACCAAGCACACCATTGTTTTTCTTGTGAAATCCCCAGTAAGTTTAATGTGTCACATGAGCCTCTTCTCATTGAAAAAACTGAAGTTGGATCCAAAATGGCTGACTTCAAAATGGCAGCCATGGTCACCACCCATCTTGTAAAGTTTTCCCCCTCCCATATACTAATGTGTCACAAACAGGAAGTTAATATCACTAACCATTCCCATTTTTTAAGGTGTATCCATATAAATGGCCCACCCTGTACATTACACCACAGAGCTTAGCATCTTCTCCAGTTTTAGTAAAACCTATCTTAACAAAAGCCAATCTTCCATTTTTATTTCCAATCTTCCATTTTTAAGTCATTCTGGATAAGAACATCTGCCTGATTTCCAGGTAGTGGTTAATTAGGAGCAACGATTTATGCCATGTGGTTGATATGGTTTGCTATGGTATTTCAGGTGGTTACTATGTTGTTGCTATGTGATTGCTATGGTATCCCAAGTGGTTGCTATGATGTTGCTAGGTGGTTGCAATGTTGTTGTTAAGGGTTGCTAAGTTAGCCCAGGTGGTTGCTATGGTGTTGACAGGTTGCTGCTATGTTGTTGCTGGAAGTTACTAATTGGTTGTTGTGGTATCCCAGGTGGTTTCTATGGTGTTGCTAGATAGTTGCTAATTGGTTGTTGTTGTATTCCAGGTGGTTGCTATGGTGTTGCTAGGTGGTTACTAATTGGTTACTGTGGTATCCCAGGTTGTTGAGATCCCTCTGTTGTCTGTTTGTTTTAAGTTGTATAGAACAAGGCTGACACAGCCCACAATGCTATTGATTCAAACTCCAATGAGCTTATGAGCATTATTAGTGCTAAAGTCACACTGCTTGACAAATCCCGACCTACAGAATTAAGCTAAGAAGCAGAAACCCTTTTTAAAAGACAGCCAAGAGTGTGTAGAAAAGCTCCACTCTAAGGTGACTCACTCAATTAAAAAAGCAAAGAGGAATTACTATGAGAATGAAGTCACTCATCTCAGGAACACAGCCAGAAGAACCTGGAACAAGTCATTCAAAGGACTAATGGGATCTGTTGAGAATTTATGTGCTACAGAAGCTTACATAATGCAACTCTGTGCCTGTATTTCATCTGTCTGCTACCTCCAACATCCCTAATTTGGGTCAAGCAAAGTCAACATTGGTACACTATATGGAAAAAGTATTGGGACACCTACTTATTTATTTTTTCTTCTGAAATCAATGGTGTTATAAGACAGTTCATAAAAGAGTTTACACAGCTTTTCAAATCAAATCAAAGTCACATACATAAAGCACCAAATGATTGAGCAGAATGTCAAAGGGTTAAAGTAGCTGAATGTATTCATTAGAAGGGGTCTCCACAAACATTTGTACATTTTGTGTATGAAGACCAACATATACTCAGTATCAGTGAGATAAAGCTGCTGCTCTGATGATTTTAACAGCCTTAAGCTTAAAGGGAAAGATGGAATTCCTTAGGACTATAATGAAGGTGTTAGCACTTGTACAATTCCTCTGGTAGCTGGTCAATGTCCTACTCAGTGGCTTGTACTGTACTAAGAACAGCAAAGCAGAGTTCCATTAGGATTTCCAACCCTGATTCTTGCTGAGTTGTATATTGAAGGTATGTGAAGAAATATTAAAAGTGATTCTGCTCAAAGTCTAAAATGCAATTAGAAGCACTCAACATGTTTTCATGAAGAACAGATCGACCATCTCTGCTCTATTACAAGCTGTTCAAGGCTGGCAGAATGCAACTGATGCAGTTCTTCAACTGGAGGCTCATAATGCATTTATTGACTTTTTGAGGGTCTTCAAAACAGTTGATCATGGTCAACTTATATTTACATAAGCCTGCCTCTGTATTTCCAGTTATCTATGCATGGATCTGTGTAGCACTCTGATGGAAAGACAATAAGATATACAATGTCTACAAGCAGGTGTTCAACAGGGTGGGTGCTTATCCCCTTTTCTTTTTCTGTATGAATACATTAGATCAGATGCTGCTTTGTTGTGTGGAACAACAATCAAGAAAGCTAATGATCTGACCATGACAGCTGCTGATGAGCTCTTTTCATGGGCAGATACAAGCTGTTGTGGATGCAGTTAGCAGACAGGGTACATGGAATTATTATATCTCCATTTCATTAAAACCACCACATTGTTTACGCTCATTGGCCATTTTATCATTTTAATAGTTCTACAGTTAAACACTATGTTAGCTCTGTGTCCACTCTATTAGACACACCTACCTTGTTGGTGACCATGTATATGTAAAGTCAGAGACAGTAGCTCATCTGTTGCTGCACAGTTTGTGTTGGTCATCATCTGGTACAACCCCTAATCAGAAAAAAGTTGGGACAGTATGGAAATTGCAAACAAATGTGTTTTATGCAGTGTTTCTTATAAACCGTTACTGTTATTTTATTGCAGGCAGCATGAACCAAAGTTATTTCATGCTTTATTTGGTCAACTTCAACTCATTTGTTACATCCATTCCTACATTTCAGGCCTGCAACACAGGATGGAAGCAATTTAGGGATAAAAATAAGGTAAAAAAAAAAAAAAAAAAGCTGCAGTCTCAGACAGATGATGTCAATGTGTGATTGCAAACATGATTTGGTCCAAAAAGAGAATCTACCAAAGGCTCAGTCCCTGAGCAAAGATGTTCAGAGGATCTCCAGTTTGTAAACAAATGCATGAGAACATGCATGTTTGCATGTTTAAAAACGATGTTCCTCAAAGAAAGATTGGAAGGGATTTCCATAGTTCTCCATCTACAGTGCATAATATCATTAAATGATTAAAGGCATCTGGAGGAATTTCAGTGCAAAAAGGGTCAAGCAACATGTCATCTTCAATCCCTCAGACAGCACTGCATTTGATTACTGCAGAGATTTACTTTGGCAAAACTTTTTTCAACACTACAATACACAGGTATATTCACAAATGACACTTTAAAACTTTATTGTGCAAAAAAAAAGAAACCTTACATTAACCATGTCCAGAAGCAGCATGGGCTTCGAGGCATCTGTAATGGACCATCACAAAGTGGAAATTATTCAAGATGAATAAGGGCCTTTTTTGGAATAAATGGACGCTAAGACTGTGAAGGAAGCTCAACTTCTCCTAAAACATCAAAAATTAAATGGTTAAATATGTACACTTGTGTTAACATTTCATTGATTACATATGCATTAGAACACGTTCATCTAGAAGACGAGTTCATTCTGAGTCAGCTACTGACTCAGCTGACTCTATTTTTTTTTAATTCTCATACATTCCCGTAGCGTCCATGCCATAGATTTCAATAAATCGTTTTCTTATACACTCTGTGGTCAAAGCATTAGCCCCTAGAAGATGAGCATCCATTCACTTCAGTGGGACTGCATGGAACAGTTGTTTTAATGTCTTCAAAACTCAACGGTCATTGAATAAATGGCCTGATTTTGTCCCGTCCCAGTGTCTCAGGGGGTGAACGGAGCTGTGGGATGACCTCGGCTGGTGTGGACGCTGAGCTTCCGCGGGATGATTGGAAGAATAGTTGAAAGGCTGAATCCCATTTTGATTGACAGCTATTTTTAGAGATGCATCATCACGTAATCTTTAAGAGCTTGGTCCCATGACAGATTTTTGAAAGAGAAGTCGAAGGACAAACTGCAGCCCATTTCTTGGTATTTGCTTGGCGAGATTACTTCACTATTTCCATTGTTCATTTCTTACACTGTAAATAAAACACTCATAGTATGTCCTTCTTTCACTTTAACAACGTTTTAACATTTCCTTGTTCAAGTTTAATATCATTTTGTTAGTTCATTCAATCAATCATTTAGACTTTTGGCTAGATCAGAGTGAACTAGCCAGCTAGCAAAGTGCACACAGCAGCAGACAATGCTAATATTGTTGACCTGATTTTGGCAAAGCCATTTGATAGCCTTCCTTAGAAATGTAGAATTAAACAACAGGGCAGATCAACACCTAAGATTGATTTGAGAGCAATGAACATGTGAGTGCATGTGCAAGGTGAAGTTGCCTGGGCAGGGTCAGGGTTAAACATGTGATTAATGAAGATGCTCACATTCAAGTGGCGAAACATAATGAAACAGTCAAAGAAAACAGGGCTTTCCTAAACCACCTTATTAATGTGACCTCCTTGCTTGGCCGGAAGGAGCTATCATTTAGGGGGCATGATGAGAGTAGTGAATCTTCCAGCAAGTGGAACTACAGGGAGTTCACAGAAACTTGATCTAAATATGACTGTCCTGGCCACACAATTCCAGTCATCAGCTGTGTTTACTGGTACGTCTCATTCTATCCAAAACGACTTGATCTCTGCTCTTGCAGCCACTGTTTCTGATGAGATCAGGGATGAAATTCACACTGCTCCCTTTTTTGGATGGCAGGTGAATGAAACAACTGATATTGCTTGAAATGCCCAACTTTCTGTCATTGTTCGCTATGTTGAGATGCTCAGTCTGTTTTTGAAGTATTGAATGAAAACATGCAGGGCTACAATTTTAGGGATAGACTTGTTGAACAGACAGATAGGGCTGCTCTCATGGCTTCAGCCCTCAATGGTCTGCAGGCCAAAGTGAAGGCATTGCCCCCAGTGCAATGCTTGTGCATTAGTATGCACACAGACTTAATCTGGTGCTGTCACAGGACGCTAAATGGTTGTCTGAGTGCAGAATATTTTTTGCATCACTCCCTGAGTTTGCCACATTTTTATTCAAATCCACAAAGAGGACATGTTTTCTTGAGTCTGCAGGCTGTTTAAGGTTGCCCAGAAACACTCCTACTCGATGGAATTTCACATCACGGATAGTGAGCACTGTGGCACACAACTACGATGGCCTCCTGCAGACTTTTTGTAACATCATTGAAGATAAGACAATGAATGATGATGCACTGGATTGTGCCAAAGGTTTTGTAATGAAACTGGATGATTTTGAGTTTGTGTTCATGTTGTTTCAGATTGATGTTCAAGAAAAGGAACCACCACCACTGAAGGAAGAAATCAAGCGTGCTATGTTAGAACTGGCTACACGAAAGGCATCCGGTCCAGATGACATAGCAGTTGAACTGCTCAGGTTTGGTGGAGAGACCAAATTGAATAAGCTCCATGAGGTCTGTATGGAAGTTTGGGAAACCGGAATTTGGCCAGAAGAATGGACGCAATCACTTTTCATCCCACTGCCCAAGA
>BRDA01060252.1:0-27640 GCA_036984385.1 Crenuchus spilurus
GTGAATGTGTCTGAGAGAGACAGAGAGAATGATTTTAAAATGCATCATAGAGAGGACCCAACCCAAATGACCTTCACCTTGTGACTGCTGATGAGGCGTGAGCTGCATAAGAGCCAACAGACATGAATGAGTGATGCACACTCACTACTGACAAGCCATCTGAGATCACCAGATGAACAATTTCACTAATTTCTTGAAGCCACCATGTACTAAGTATAATAGAAACTTGTGTAAATGTGTACAGTAATACTAGTTAGGGGTACATGGAGGAGGATAAGTTTTTAGTAGGGGGGTTGGAGTTTTTATTGGGAAGAAATATTCATCATGAACTTAAATGTGATTTTTTTTAAATACTGAGGAGAAAATATATGATTAAATGTTTTATTCAACATATACAGTCTATTCTGATTGACATATAGTATGAGCTTTCACATATGACAGGCTTACAGCTTAAAAGGTTTGATATGATTGGTTGATTGACTAATTACTTTCTCTTATCCTGTTATGTTAGAAAATTTGCTGTAATTTTTCCTTTACTCTCACAAATGAGGAGATGTTAAGGGAATAAGATTTCTAAAAATTTATGTTTGTTTGATGTTTTTTCTCAAAGCTTAAATTCTCACTTAATTTTTTGGATACAAATCTCTATCAGACTGGCTTCTACAGCTCTCCTTCAACATCTGTCTCTTCCTCTCACTGCTGGTGTTAATAACACATTAATTCAGTGATTAATTAGAAGTCAATCTGCCTTTTTAACTACAATAATCTTCTCACCTTCTACATAGCTGTTGCCTCTATCATCACTAAATAAACAGAAATATATAAACAGAAATATATAAACAGAAATATATAAACAGAAATATATAAACAGAAATATATGGCTAATAATGGTGAAGAAAAAAAATCTATAAATGCATAATGATTTATATAAATAACTGTCAATAAGTTAAGTTCTACCTTTTCATACTCACTGTCCGGGAAGTTTCCTAAAATACATTTGCATTACATTACATTTAAGGTATTTAGCAGAAGCTCTTATCCAGAGTGCCTTACAAACATGCTTCACTGTTTATTCTGAAAAAACCCTAAGCTAGTTTGTAAAGACTAGAATCCAGAAGTATCCTTAAGCTTAGATGCTGCCAAATACAAAAGTCAGTATGGCTGCCTAGATACACAATGCTCAACAAACATTGCCTGAATGTCAAATCAAGTAATCATAAGCTTTTAGAAATTGCAGGATAAGTGCTGACTTAAGTACTCTTGAAAACAAATACTCTTGACTTGTCATGCAGATTCTTCCTCTTCAACATTTGACAGATCCAGCCTTCCTTAATCAGAATGCTACAGAGGTGCTTGTCCAGTCTTTCAACATCACAACACTTGACTACTCCAACTCACTCCTGGTTGGTCTTTCTATGCGAGCCTTAAGGCCCCTGCAGCTGATTCAGAATGCAGCTGCTCAGCTGGTCTTTAATCAGCCCAAGTTCTCTCACATCACTCCACTGCTGAGTTCACTTCACTGGCTTCCTATGTCTGCTCACATGACCCGCCATTTGGGCATTTACCATTGGACTGAATAAGAGTGTCTGCCATATGCCGTAAACTTAAATGTAAACATAAGCAATGGGTCCTCAGTTGTTTGAACACTGCATTTAGATGCCAGTTAGCTTGATTCTGTGGTAACATTAGTGTAATACTGTGCTAAGAATTACCTCATGTAAGCTGAAAATTAGCTAGCTAACAAGCAAGTGAATTAAAACTCAAACAGCTGTACCATAATTTTCAACAAATCTGTGTTGTATGTAAGTATATTATATTTATAACTACTTAGCTGTTTCATTCAACATACTATATATTCTGGTTGGTTTACAATGTACAGTATAAGGTCACATGTGATTGGCTTACAGCTTACGAGGTTTGATATGATTGGCTGATTGACTTCTCCTGTCCTGTTACCTTAGAAAAATTTGGCAGCACAGCCAAGAAGAATAGAGCAACAGCAGCACCTTTCCCAGTTTAACATTAGGAAAGAGTGAGAAGAAACCCTATAAGGCTCAATATTTTGTAGGGGAAACTAAAAATGCCCGTCTCTTAACAGGAAGAGATAGTAAGTAACGGTGGGCAGATAAAAACTAAAATATTATACTTGTAAAACTTCAAGTTTCCAATAAAACATTCATACCAAGTATTTTCTTCATCCGGTGACGATACAAGTATATATAGTATTAGGTTGTTTTAGTCAGTTATCGCAAGTAACTTCTTGCAATATGTTATATTTTAAAAAACAGAAATTATCCACAAATACATTGTCTGTATTTAGCCTTTTTGACTGTAGAAACTGTAAAAATGGTCATTGTTTGCATGCTCAAAAAGAGTAATCAGTACACTGTAAAAGGTAACACCAAAACTTACTCTAATAACACTAGTGTAGGTTACTTATTTCATACCCCACTGGTGATTTAACTCGTGTAATTTTAGTAAGTTTCTCATTTTGTATGAAAACCTTTCAAAACTCAATATACTTGAGTAAACTACACTAGACTTTTTCGAGTTCTGCACTGCACATGCGCAGAGGAGTAGGGCGGGAGAACTTTACAGACCTACACATCAGATAAAGACCTTCTGAACAGTAGCTATGTAAGTTCAACTTTAATACCAATTATTGTTTGTTTGCTATGGTTCAGTGAGTCATTATTACATTTCCCCAGGTGGAGGCCTGCCCCACAGCATACGCTTTCTTTTAAAAATATGTTTTAATTGACTTAAATGTGGAATTTATTTATTTTATTTTTGGGTAACTTTATGTATTTAGATAGGCTGAGGTGCTCTGAATGGCATTTGTTTAAAATAAACCAAAAGTACTACTGACTAGTAGTTCTCTGTTGTGCTTACTTTATTTTTCTAAGGCAATCGGTTTCCTAAATTCTATTAAGTAAACTGAGCTCTTGTGAAATAACTTGGGTGATATAAGTTATTAAAACTGCCAACTTACATCTATATACTACTTTAAGTCAGAACAACTAAAATCAGTTGAGTATATACAGTTGTGTTTTAAGTGCACTTAAGTGATAGACATCAAGTAAACCTAACTTGAAACTAGTTATATTTACTTAACTATTTCAAGGCAACCGGTTTCCTAAATTCCTTTAAGTAAGATCAACTTATCGGATTTTACAGTGTGATATCAGATATTGAAAAGAAAATCAGTGACAGTGTTCATCTCTAATTTCATACAATGCAACAAATTGGCTACCAAAGGTAGATAAGGGGCTACCAGAATCATTTGTGCTCTGCAGCTTATATGTAGAGGGAGATGAGTATGAGGAATACTTTTCCTTCATATTGGCAAAGGAATTTTAAAAAAGAATATTGATACCTCCATACCTCAGTATGATACCTCCACTGTAAAGTCCTTACAGTTTCAAAATAGAAAGAAAAGGATGAAAACACTTACCAGGACTCTAAAACAGGAACACATTTAATGAAAAGAAATACAAATGTAAAAACTCTCAAAGGTCAATGAAAGCCACAGAGAAGCATAAAACTTACTGAACAGACATCTGCGGTTTTGACTTCTGCTTTGGGGCAAATAGAAAGGCAGCAGCAGAACAAACTAGAAAAACAAAAGGAAATGATATGGTTCATTAGCTAATAATGAATAGTCCATCTACAGTTACTAGAACTCTGCTGCTCATGAGCCAAGGCAGTGGCCTTTATCCCTGTGCTGAGGTGTGCTTTGAGCAGACTAGTCTATTTAGACCCTGAGGACTCTACTTGTATGTATATGCGTGGTTGAGGGAAGAGTTTTGTGAGAGATGAGCACATGTTTGAGTCACTCTGAGTCACAGAGAAGATGCTTTAAATAGTTCTGTATATGATTAGTATGCTGGTATTAGGTACTTTAGTTCATGAAGTGACAACTACATAATGGCTGTCTTAAATAAGCCCAGCTACTTAATAAATAAGCACCTTTACTCTAGCTAATAGTCCTGTAAGCGACTAGTGAACTGAACTAAGACAGCGGGAGATGAGTGTGTTGATAAACAGTATTGAGCAGTTCTTTGGTTGATTTAAAGTGTTTCCTGTATTAGCAGAGTATCCAGCAGTGAGTTAATGATGAAATAAAGTGGCAGTGACACTCTGGGGCTTGGCCTGATGTAATGGAGTCACTGTAATCACTGGCAGCTCTGACAACAGATGCTCATGGGTACTGATAAATGTGTGCCATCCTAAGGGCAAAGATGCGTGTGTGTGTGTGTGTGTGTGTGTGTGTGTGTGTGTGCGTGTGTTTTTGAGAGAGAGAGAGAGAGAGAGAGAGACACTGAATAGGGCTATACACCCTGAACCTTGCTAATTTACGGGCAGGGGTGTGTGTATTTGTGTGACTATGTTTTTATGTATTTATGTGGCTATATATGTCTTGATGCACGGGCCTATATATTATATGCGGTTTGTCTTCCCCGTACCACTCTGATATGCTGTCCTGTGATATATGGTACTAAGATTTTAGCAATGAGATGGAGCTGCTGTGTGTCAGAATTGTTGTTCCAGCTCATCCCATGGATGCTTGATCAGGTTGAGATGTGTGGATTTTGGAGGCCATCGTCTGGTAGGTAACAAAGAAGCACCTCACAAGTCTTGCCTTAATGATTTTACAAAGTTGCTCTGGTCTTCACTCTTTCCCATTTGTCCTGCATTCAATGTCAACTATGAGAACAAACTGATGACTTACCATGTAACATATTCCCAACAATGACAGGCAAGTATTATTCACCAAAATGTTTTGGTATGTGTCTTCTGAAATCCAGGACATTAACAGAGAGTTTGATCCCCTTTTTGTGTGGCACTAACAGTCTCTACCCTTCTATTAAGACTTTGCAGTAGATTGGAACACTGCTGTGGTATTTGATTGTATCCTTCCATTAGAGCATTAGGGAGGTCAGGTACTGATATCAGATGTTGTTAGTTAGTTTTGGATCACAAATGTTACTCCAAACTCACCCCAAATTTATTCAATGGAGCTCAATCAGTCTAGAGTTCCCTCAAGCTGACACTGGGCATGGTGACCATTGTTCTACAGCATCGCATTCTTCTCACAGTAGTTTACTATGGAGACTATACAAACTGTGTATACGACTGAATGCTTGTGTCAGCACTTACTCACGCCTCAGGTAATGTTGAATGCCCATCCAGAATGTGCAGTTCTATATATGTAACTTTGTGTCTGTGGGAGTGAGCCTCTAGCATATTTTTCGCCCTGTGATTACCAGCTGTGCCTACTCACGCTATCACATAGACCAGAGTGCTGGTATAGCCTTATACAACCTCTCTCTCTCTCTCTCTCTCTCTCTCTCTCTCTCTCTTCTACATGCACAGTCACACACTCAAACACACCAAGAGTTTAACATAACTTTCTACATTCACTTGCATTCACACAAGCCAAACCTGTGACATGCTCCACACATTAGGACAGTTCAATAGCTAAAAGATTCTTTAGCCAAACAGGAATGACGCAGGTGTCAGTGCAGATTCATCTGAATTCATGGCTTGTGTGAACACTCATAAGATTTTCTTCTTGTGTTAAAGCCTGTAAATCTCAGGGATTTGGAGACACAGAGGCAATAATAAATGGTGCCATGTGTTTCCTCCCAAATCAAGCACGGTGTTTATGCACTGCCTGTCTGATAACAAAAATCCCCTGTAAAAAAAAGGCATCAACTAAAATATGCAAATGGATAAAATTATAATACCAAAATTAAGAACCTTTGTGTTTCATTTATGGTGTAGAAGACAGCACTTGTGTCACTTTTGGGTTTCCATAAGAATGTGATATACATTTTCATGGTAATTTTCTATTATATGTGCAGTTTTATGTTACTTTTGAACAATATTTTCAGCTCTTTTGTTGTTCATTATAAAGCTCCTCAGTGGAATTGTCAAGTAAATCAATTTCAAACATTTTCCACTTTCAGATGTAGCTGATCTGTCTATATATGTTTGGAGTCCAAATGTAGCTTATTTATTGTAGAACTGGAGCTGTAAGGCTGATATTGTTAAAAATAGAGCCACAAAAATATCAAAGTTATTTCTGTAAAAAGTTACATCACTAAAACTTCTCTCAGTCTACAAAAACCACATGCAGGTCTAAATGAAGGTGTTTAAGACTTGTTAATGTAGTTTGGGACACAGTAGAGACTTACTATGAGCTATAAAAATTAGCAAAAATGTACCATGTAGCTGGAAGATGCTGCAACTGTTTTAGACACAGGATGTAAACATGATTTTATACAAATCTTCTAGTAAAAGTGTTTATCTACAATCTAGTTTTAATGATAATGGTTATCATAAGTACAGAGATTTGATTTGAGATTACTACATTGTGAGTATAATGCAAATAAAGTTGTATATAATTTTTATAGCTGGCAGTCATACCTAAAACACGCCCACTAATCTGTGAGATCTTAATTAACATATTGATGTGGTTTGAGTGAGAAGTCTAGATCTAAACTAAAGAAGATTTTTTTTATTCCAGTCATAGCTTAACTGCCTCTAAGATAAATGGAAACATGTATTTTTTCTGAACCATTAGTTACATTTAGTTACATTTGCGTAATTATTGATTGCATAAACTGAATAATACACTGTGTCTTCCTGCTCTGTTAGTTGATGTCCCAGCAGAGGCAGTGTGAGGTTAGAGGTCAGTCTCTCTGCTTGAAGAGGAGAATGATGGATGGATGGTCATCTGGCTGGTGCTGGGCCAGCGCTGGGCAATGATGGAAATCCACCTGACCCTCATCCTCACCCACCGCTGAGCCAGCCAACATCCAGACACTCTCTCTCTCTCTCTCTCTCTCTCTCACACACACACACCTCTGTACAGTCCATCTCTGTTATTCCTAAACTTTAAACAACTGAGATGTCTTTAACAAATGTTGATTTCCTTAATAACTGAAAGACAGCTTTGTTGCATGTGATGGTGACCAAAAAGAACAATCTACTTGAGCTTGACCTTTGCTGATGTCTAGGAACTGAACATTTTTTTATAATCTCCAATTGTTGTTGTACTCTAGTTGTGTAGCTTGTGTACTACTACATACAACATTTATGGTAAACTATGCAAAATGACTGAGTTATTATTAAAACATCTCAACTAACCAGCAGGTCTGTGGGTGCTGAGTCTGATATATGTTTAACCATGTGATAAAGTTTCAAAGTTGCCAATCAGCCACAATACGAATACCTCTACCAAATAAAGTGAATAATATTGATTATCTTCAGTCTAAGGTGCATGTGAAGGCCTATTAGATGGTAAGTGAACACTTGATTCTCGTAGACAATGTGGATGCTGGAGAAAAAATAAGCAAGTGTACAGACCTGAGCCAAGGAACAAATTGTTATGGCCAGACAAGTGGGTCAGAGCATCTTTGAAACAGCCAGGCTTGAGTGGTGCTCCCAGTCAGCAGTGGTCAGTACCTACCGACAGTGCCCTCTATATTCCTAAGACCTGTTTTGAGCATCTATGGAACATTACAACAAGTCTTCCAGGAGGATTTGCTGCCAACATCTTGATGAACTATCCCATGGTACACATTCAGAGTTCCTGTAGAATCCATACCTTGGTGACTCTGTGTTTTGATGGCATGCAGAGGACCGACATCATATTAGACATCATATTAGAAATTTGGTTTTGATCCCATGACTGATCACTGCATTTAAACACATACAATAAAAACAGTGTATACAAAACATAATTTATTGAAATACTTAAATAAATACTGACAGTGCAGGTCATAGGTTATGCTACAGGACAAAGACTTCATATGAGCTAGTCAACCATCGAAATCCTGGGGTAAAACAGATAGGCCTAGACTACTAACTCAAGACATCTTGCTCTTGACCTTGACTAATTGCTCTTAACCATAATTTATTACTCTTTTTCACATATAGCTTTATATATGTTTGACACATACATACAAACAACACATCATCAAACAGAAAAAACAGACACATTCAGACAACATCATGTCTCACTGGTTACACTGCATGGCCTATGTGCTGAGTGGATTTCTCGTGGTGGACTGTCCTTGTTCCCTCAAACATGGGCAGAGCAGCTGCTGGAGAGTCCGTTCAGCACCCAATGACAAAGGAAATAAGAATTCAGTCTGGATACAGTATAAACCCAGAAAAGGTGCTGTATTTATTGTTGTTTCCACCATGTGCCTTCCCTCCGTCCAGTTTTACATAGATTTCATCACCAGAGTCCAGGTGCAGCACCACACTGTTGCTGGCGTAGTCGTAGTTTTGATCAGCATCCTGCGCAATGGCACTAGCGCGCACCTGTTCCAGAGCAAAGGATCATGAGTAATAAGATCTGCATTGTGTGATCTGTGTATGAATGATATGTACTGTGGATGCCCACTGATGATGAATAGCACATCATTTAGGAAATGAGATATGAGACTCTACGTTAATGGGGTATGAGTACAATATATTGTCTCAATGGAGGAAGAGGGTCTACATGAGTAATGGAAAGTTTGGGTTTTTTTGTTTGTATATGGATTTGCTGTTTCCCTCAAACCAGTATGACACCTTACACAGCACTCCATTAACCACTGTACAGTAAGGGTTTATATGTGTGTGTGTGTGTGTGTGTGCGTGCGTGTGTGTGTGTGTGTGTGTGTGTGTGAGAGAGAGAGGGTGGGGGGGAGTAAAATTGGGGACATTTTGCTTTTCACACATTTTCATTATAAACTGTTTTGGAAAAATTAAAAGAGCAGAAGCACTGACCTTTGGCTGCTAAGGTTAAGTTTAGGTTTAGGTTTATTTTTACTCAGTATTACACAAGTAAATGTAATGTCCTCACTATTATAGTATTACCAAGGTGTGTTTGTGTGAATGTACCAGGTTTATGCTGTGTTGTGGGGACCAAAACCTGTTTAAACACTCAGATTTAAACACTCAAGCTGATCCCTGCAATGTAAATCATAACTTTAAGGTGAAGACAAGTTTTGAGGTTAATTTTAGAGTTTTAAGGTTTCAGTATGTCTATGTAATGTCCCAACAATTCACAGAAACAAGTGTGTGTGTGTGTGTGTGTGTGTGTGTGTGTATGTGTGTGTGTGTGTGTGTGTGTGTGTGTGTGTGTGTGTGTGTGTAGAAGTAGAAGTATATCTAGAGACAGAGAGTCAGAGATAGGGAATGTAAATTATGTCTATTTGAAGATATTTCCAGTAATGAGCCTGTGCTCTTCAGTAAATGTCTTGCTCTGTAGCTGAGTTATAGTTTGCTTGTTCATTATAACTCATCTTTCCTGAGCAGTTCAGATTGAATCAGGTCATCCTATTTATTCTCCTTCCTTCTGTTTGGTTGTGTGGCTCCCTCCTGTTGCAGACAGAGAGCTTTTTTAATAAGTGCCAAAACTCCACTGTTAACACCTGCAGTCATAGTGTCTCATTTCCTCTAACAGTGCTGTAGTTTGTGTGTTAAATCAACAACTACTGCAAACTGTTCGTGTTAATGAAACAGTGTTACTCCAGCAGGTCTTGCTCTGTGGAGGTTTGTGCTGAAAGATGCTCTTACCTGCCCGTTTTTGCAGAGATCTGCCCACATACTCGTCCCGTCTCCTCCGCGCATCAGCACGTGGTAGGTAAAGAAGTAAATCCCGGACACTTGGCACGTGAACTTGCCCGTGGTGGGGTCGTAGTGGTTGCCCAGGTTCGTCACCACGTCATCAAAGCGGAGCACCTCGTAGCCCTCGTGCGGGTTCTTTAGGCCGACGTAGAACGCGATCTTGGAGCTGCCCAGCGCGGAGCCCAGCTCTCCCGAATCGCTCTTGGTGGTCTCCGGTGTGATTCCGGTAACGCCGACTTTCCCCGAGTCTCCGCGGTCACCGGGTGGCCCGCGCGGCCCAGGCGGTCCTGGCTCCCCCGGTGGCCCCCGCGGTCCGGGTTTGCCCGGTCTCCCCGGCTCTCCTTTGCTCCCACGAGAAAAGGGCGGCGGCGGCGGGATGGCGCCCAGGTCCTGCATGACCTCGAGAGCCGTGGCGCTCGGTTTGGGGCTGTACGGGTCGCAGATCATGCGGCACGTGCCCATCATCTCGTAGTGCGCGGAGATCTTGGCGGCCTGGACGAGCAGCGGGATCGCGACTACCAGCGCGAGCGCCATGGCGAGGCCCAGCGCGGCGCCCACCACGCGCTTCCTCTGCAGCACCCGAGACGCGCGCGCTAAAACGCCCGTTTGGCTTTTGGAGGCAATGGTGACGCGCGGGGGTGGAGGGGCGGCGGGAGGACGGGCGACCGGTGGGCTCTAAACGATACGAAGTGACAGAGAAAGAAGGAGAGAGAAATCAAAACGTGAGAGGAAAAGGCGAGTGGAGCTGAAGGTTCCTGCGCGCGGTTAAACGTGCCGTAACTTTAAAGCTGTTTATCAGAGGCGCGTTCTGCCGCGTGCCAACATCGCTCACACAGCGCCGACTCTGACAGCGGAGAGATGCGCGGTGGCGTGGCCGTGACGCGCGCGCGCGCACAAGAGCGCACGCGGATGCTTCGGCGGAGGGGGCCGCGAGCGCTCCTGCCCGACAGAGTGCCACTCTCACAACAGAGAGAAAGAGAGAGAGGCGCTGACGTCACCGGGACATTGCAAACGCCTCGCGCGGTTTGGATTAATGCCCCCCGCGGGGCGAGAAGGGCGCGGAGAGATTGTGTGAATACCGGTCGTTCTTGTTTCCGGAGATTAGATTTGGATCTGAGCGCATAAGGAGCGCTCGAGCTCTGCCGTAAGTTTGGCGTCCGGAACCCGAGTAAGATCAGAGCCGGATCTGGGGCTTGTTTATGTTTATTTATACACGCAGCTTTATAACGTTTAACTTTGGCAAATTCGACATACACCATCATACTCGTTATTAAACACTGCATAACATGACAGGCAGCAAAAAGAAACAAAAGAGTGTAGTAGAGAACACACTGGACAAAAACAGATAAACGTGAGTAACTTAATAATAAAATGAATTCAGTATGCTTAAAGGGAAACTTTTACACATGCTGGGTGAGTATATGTGGGGGGGGGAGAACAGAAAATGTCAAACAAATAACTTTTAAAATGATTTTAAAGTTGATTAGTGGAGCTGTTCTTTCAGCACCTGCTCATCACACACAGCAGGGTGACCATTATCTTCTGCTTAATCCCGATCCGGGTTGTGGTGAGTCCCCTACTCCATCACCAGGCAAGGCACTATCTTAGCTAAGCCCGATGCATGAAAGGGCACCAATCCATCGCTTCCATTCCACCCAGTTCACCTGACCTCAATGTTTTTGGACAGTGGAAGGAGACTGACCCTGGAGGAAACCCACACAGACACAGGGAGAACATAGAAACTCCACCCAGATGGGGACTTGAACCCAAGACCTCAGCACTGAGAGGTGAACATGCTATCCAATATGCTGCCCAGTGACCAAAGCTGAGCATAATTAATAGGAACATCTTTAGATGAAGTGATGATAAAACACTTACAGTGACGTCATTATTAGATTTAAAGAAAATCAGTTTGTTTTGATTGGTGATTGGCTTTCAGAATAGTTTTGCCTGTTACCAGAATTTTTAATTCAGTACTTCTACCAAGTGCACAAAGCTCCTTACTCAATGATGCCACACTCACAAATAAAAAGTTACTGAACTGTCACTCAGTCATACTTTTCCTGTCACTTCCTGTGTTCAGTACCTTTAGTTAGAGAAAACAACTGTACCAGATTCTGTTATAATCCAGATTTTTTACATTTATTGTGACTTTTATAAATGATAAGATACAAATTTGCTAATTTCTCTTGTAAAAGTGAAAGTAGTGAATCTTTAAGTGACACAACTGGCACCATGCATTATCTTTAAAGGTATATTTACATGTTTTGGTTGGGGACCAAAATGTATCTGTGCTGTATTTCTTTTTCATTCTTAAGATAAAAATGTAATTTGCTCTTTATTTTATTATTTTAATCAACCTTTAAATAAATGCAAAAAATATTCAAATGCTAAACAAAATCAAATGATTTTCAGATCATTTCTGTGAAGATTAATACTGAAATTAAGAAAAATATACTAGTTTTTGAGGGGTAGTGGCATCCCCTTTTTTGTTTCCCTCCATTTTTTGTATTTCTATGATCCACTCAAACCATTTTGTTTCACTTTTCTCCCACAACATCCAGTAAATAACAGTGAAGAACCTCCACTCTGCTCTCATTTGATTGCTATGCTTGTAACAGTCTTCATGCAGTTCTGTCATAACAAGAAGGTAGTTCATTCCAGTCATGACCTGCACTGTCTGGAGAAAAGGTATATTTTTGTCCTCTAAGATACAAACAAAATAAATATAGCTTTAAAGATACAACATGATTCTTAAATTCCAAATGTAAACCTTAAAGATTCACTTTTTACAGGAGAAAAACAACATTTTAATAATCCCCAATCTCCCATGTGTGCAGTTAATACACACACTAGTGAGCACAGCACACACACATGAGGAAACATTGAGGCCAAGCATTCCTAAAACAGTGGACAGCCACCTTAGCTCTAGCACCCAGTGAGCAGTTGAGGGTTAGGTGCTTTGCTTAAGGGTACTTCAGCCACATATGTTTAGAGAGAGGGAAGCATTGATAAATCATACCTCCTTTTGCCAAATTCACTTTTGGTACCAAGGCCAATTCTCTAACACATAGGTCATCGCTGCCCCAATACACATCACTTCCTGCCAGTTCAGAGGGTCCAACCATCAAATTTTTGGCCCCAAATCTTTAGGCTGTCCTCTTAGGCTTCCCCATGTGACAACCAAACTCATGCACTTCAAATTATATAACTGATGCACTGGCTACTGCACTAATGAGGCCACAAAGATGCAGATTTGTAACTTTTCTAAAACAGTCCATTTAAAAGTCTGGAGTCATGACAGAGTGAGTAGAGTACATGTAACTTAAATTAACACAACAGAAACTGGAACAATGTGTTCAATAATTTATATATACTGTAGAATATTTAGGGGTCCACCCAGGTGACAGGAAATTCCTGTAATGGGAGTATGATGATGGGGCTGAATTACATTAATGAAAATAATTGCTAATTAACCGTTATTTAACTAATAGTAATATATGCAAATGTATTCGAATATGTTATTTAATACCTATTTTTTACTATTCATATTTTTTAGGGGGAAGCTCGGCTCATGGGAGGCCCTGAATGGCTGTCCGCCTTTGTCTAGTAACCTCCCCTACTAACAGTATAGCATTTAAGAGAACTTCTTGGAGCCCTATCTAAGTTGTTATTATTACATGGACTGTATGTACCTTGTGCAATTCTATTTTAGATGTAAATTAGAATTAAATGTATTGATATCCATAGTATAATCTCCAGTTTGGAATGAATTGTTTTCAGTGTTTATTTGTTTGCAGCTGAACTTAAATGAATATGAGGTATCTTGGAGTTTGGACTGCAATTTTCAATTTGCTTTGAGGTGAGAATCCATGAAAGGCACGTGGATTTAGGCCTGCAAATATTTACAGACTGCTGTAGCTTGCTGTTTATGCTCAGGGCAGGCAGTGCAGTTGGCATAGATATAGACAGAGAGAGAAAGAGAGAGGAGGGAGAGGAAATTCTCATGCAGTAGATGTTCTTCTATTTCTCTCATCATCCTTTAAAAGCTTATCCTTCCATCAGCTCCTCTGTGGCTCCGTCTGTTCCTGGGTTTAGTTTGCATACTGCACTTCCAAAGCAGCTGTGATGCGAGGATGAACGTGAGGGCTGTTTGTGTTTGTGTACACTTGCAGATCCACTGGGCTATGAGATCTTCTGGTGTGTGTGTGATTTTGGCTTCAGTGTGTGAGATGAAGAGAGGCAGCCATGGATAAAGCTCCTCTCTTATTACTGCTACATTACGACACGCTCACTCGTGTCTTTAAAGGCTCTGTCACAAAATGTTCTAAAGAGCTTGATGTTGTGTGTGTATATACAAGTTTTAACATCCTGTATCCATCCAAATATGGGAAAAACACCCTGTTTTGAGTTCAGTGTTTTTGTGAAGTCAGCACAGTATCTGGATGTGCTATGTGTATTCATAAATATTTTGAGCATGATGGGTTCTCTGACTGTGAAACATATCTAATTATCCAAGGACAGTCCATGAACTGTGTTCTCTCAGAAGGGGAGAGAGAGAGAGAGAAATAGGGAGAGAGAGAGAGAGAGAGACCATCCCTGTATATTGCTAGAGTTGAATGAATTTTAGTAATAAAATCTGCTGTTTTGCAGAAAAACAGTGATCAGAGCTTACAACTGCTCTGCTGATGTTATGAAATGGTCAAGTGAAAATAGTCAAGTGAAAGATTTGTTCAGGTCTCAGAAAGCATGCACACACATTTAAACACCCCCACACACACACACACACATACACACACAAACAACTTGAGAGATACAGAACAGAACAATGCGAGTTTGTGACCAAGAGTGATGTAGACATTACTGAAGGTTAGAGGGCTGTTTCTTAACAGGACTTGTAAACAGAAAAAAGTCAAATGACCAAAAAAAAAGGTCTCAAGACCTAAATGATTCAGCATCTACAGCACCTGTTATGACATAACATACAAATTAACTTAAGCTAATCAGGTCTGTGTCTGGTTAGTACTTGAATGAGAGACCACCAAGGAAGTCCTTGAGTGGCTGCTGGGTGGGGGGGGTGGGGGGGTTGGGATGAGGTTTTGAAGTTGGTGTGCTGTGGCTTTTTTTGTTGTGTGTTCTTTTCAAACAACTCAACAGCTCAGTTCTTTCAGTGACTGATTGATTGATCCATTATGGAAACTTTAGCAACTGTAGCAGTCACACTCTTTCACACAGTCTCACACTCGTGTGTGTGTGGGGGGGGGCATCAGACTGACACACTCACACACATACATTAACAGAACATCAAACTGTGAAAGTAGTATTTGCTGTGTGTGTGTGTGTGTGTGTGTGTGTGTGTGTATACGCACATGTGTGTGTGTGTATAAATGTCAATTTGCAATTGGAAGTACATGGCTTCTATTCCACTTTTGCTTATACTAACACTCTTGGAGGTTGTGTAGGGTGAGTGTGAGTACTGTCACATTCACTGTAATAGTTACTGCACAGGAACATTTAAAGTAAATGTACCCATAAACATAGTGCTTCATGTTCAGTTAAGTAAAATGTATGATTTATGTTTGTGCACACACACATGTGTGTGTGTGTGTGTGTGTGTGTGTGTGTGTGTAACCAACAGTCTTTACAGTTTTTATCTTAAAAATGCCAACCAGAGTATTTTCCTGACAAGGGACTTACTACCTTGGTCACAAATGTCACGCTGCTGGAGTCCTCAGGTGACAGAAGTAGCACATCAGTTTCTAGATTAGAAGTTATTGATGCATCACAATTGTCTGTTGTCATGAAGCTGCAGGCAATAAGACATGGCATTGATTAAAATTTCAATATTTATTTGAAAATGTTCATGTTCCACAAAATCTTCATCAGAAAATGGACACTAGAAGTGTAGAGCTAGTGAGGAAGTGGCTGAGTTTAAATTCAACTCAATGTCTTATTTTCCAATGTCATCAGGTCAGTAGACATGGGGCCAGAATTGTATATAATGATGAATAACATGTGGGAAACACTTTGTCATACAGTGATAATTGATAATGTAGGAATTAAGCAAGAATAAATGAATTAACACATTAATCAAGGTACACAGTAAATATGTCAGTGTTAAATCAACACTATTACAGTTAAATTAACACTGAGAATGTTACATTTTGACACCCTCAGTGTTAATTTAACTCTAATAGTGTTGATTCAACACTGGCATATTTACTGTGTACATGTATTTATATAGCACCTTTCATACATCATGGTCATTCAAAGTGCTTTACAAATTAAGAAATGAAAATATAAATCAGTAGAATTAAATTAGAAAAAGAAAATTGTTAAACAGGTAAAAAGTTAGAAGGTAAATCAACATGAAATCAAAAAGTATAAACTACTCTATAACATGGTCAATACAGTACATTTAAAAGAGAAAATATTTAAATAAACCATATACTGATGCCGTTGCAGAATAAAGTGTGTCTGGATTTAAAAGTGTCTACAGTCTGGGCTCTTCTAATATTCGCTGCCAACTGGTTCCATTCCAACATAACTAAATGCTGCTTCTCCATGTTTAGTCTTTATCTTATATGACGAAATGACTGGTTTCTAGATATTTACACAGCTCATATCTTATCATATCAGATAAGCATGCTGTTCCCACACCATTATGTGATCTATAGACCAGTAAAAAAAATCAATTCTATAACATAGTCTTAGCCAGTGTAAGGATCTCAGTATGAGGGTAATGTGGTCTCTTGTGCTCCTCATGCAGCTGCATTTTGAATCAACTGAAGCTGTTTAATTTCTTTTTTGGGAGGGCTAGTTAGGAGACCATTGCAATGATCACTCCAGCTAGAAATAAATGCATGTATGAGTTTCTCCAGGTCTGGTTTAGTCAGAAAGTTTCTGACCTTCTTGATATTCTTGAGGTGATAAAAAGCTGATTTAGTAACTGTTTTAATATAATTACTATAATTACTCATTACTATTCAAAGGCTTTGGACTCTAGAAAGTTTGAAAGTCTGTGTCTCTCATTTCTGTTCCCAAATAAAATGATCTCTATTTTATCTTTAATCACTGTGGCCATCTTTTAAGAAATTCTCATTAGTTACTTAGCGGGTAATATTTAATTAATGATTAAGGTTGTTCACTATTAATTAAACATTAGTAGCTTACACATCTCCTACAGAACAACATGCTAAGTATGACTTAACTATACAAGAACTTCTAATTAATTGCTTAATCACATTAACTTTCCTTAATGTCAAAATGTACTGTATTTAATTTGAATAAAGTGCTGTAAACTACTATTGGAATCATAAAAAACCATCAACCATCCTCAACCTCAGCCATCCAAGAATCAGCAAATGCCTCTGAAGTGAGTGGTAAAGGATCCATCTTTTCTTTTGGAAGCCTTTGTTGATGTTAATGGTGCATCTTGCAGGCTGCAAGTCAGAACATCAAGATTTTGTTGGATGGTCAACAGCGGTAATTTTGGTCTAGCTTAAAGCTACAATGAAAGCTTGTTAGATTGCCCTGTGCTGACAGTTCAATTGCACAATATCTCCACTAATATAATCTGTGAAAACGTGTTTACAGATCAACATCTGGAGTCAGTAGCTCACATTCTTAATGACTACAGTTCCATTAAAGGCCTCAACACAGCTGGACAAGACAGACTTGTGGACTTGACAGCTGAAAAAATGGTCTGGATGAGCAGATCTACAGTCTGAGCGATTTAACATGATAGATGAGGTGTTTTTAGAAATCCTACAGCTTTCAAGAAATCCTTGTTTCCATTTCTTTGAGCCAAAATATAATTTGCCTTTTATTTATTTTTAGAAGAGTCATAGTCCTCAAACTTGATTTCTGACCCTAATTACTGCTGCTGAGTCTTTGAAAACTTAGGATTTAATTGGCATCTTCTAGTCATAATGTTTGGTAGTCTTATGTATGTGCACAGACTGGCAGTGCATGGACTTTGCACCAGAGGATTAAACCAGGCGAAAGCTTAACAGCTGACAAAATACTGTTCCATCTCTGCCATTATAGGGTGCAAGCAAATTTGGAAAAGGCATTGCTTCTTTTATCCTTGAACTGTAACATCTCAACAAATTTTGTGTCCTTCTGACAATTTTTTTTGTAAATGGAGAGAAATAAAGGATATGCTAAAAAATACTATGTAACTAAGAGTGAGTTCTCATACAATGAATCATACAATGAATCAGCCCCTCTCCAGGCCATTTATGAATGGGAGGAAACCACCACAGGACCATCGCTAGCCACATATTATCTAGATGTTGAAGCATTCTCAGCACTGCAATGACATTAACATGGTTGTGGCATGTTAGTGCAGAGTTTTACACACCTCAGTATCTAAGACTTCCAGCTGGCATTGATCCTGACCAATATATTTCCTATGGAAAAAGATAACTCAGTATATCATATAGTCTGTAACTATGCAGTATGGTAGGTGTGTCTTTACTAAAAACTCAAGCAACACCACTGTCTTTAATGTGCTCATTCCATATTGTGCTGAGAAAGATGCACCACTCAAATAATGTCTGGTCAGTGGTGTGTCCCTTTTAACAAATGGGCAAGGTAGAGGGTGTCAGGATGTCATCTCCTGGTGTTGGACCACTGTGCTTTATCAAGTCCAAAGTCATTTCAGCTGTCTGCCAGGAGAGTTTAGAGCATTTCATGTTTCTATCTGCTGAAAAGCTTTAGGGAGAGGCTGATTTCCATTTCCAGCAGGTTGGTTGGTCAGCCAACTCATGAGCAATAAGTCACACTGACTGACATTACAACAAAAAGAACTGAAATGTGTCACTTTATATGTGACAGATTACTGTTTATATACAATTATGAACAAAAATGAACTTTTTCATGATATTACATTTTTTTTTGATATGTAACACCTCAATGGTTGGTGTTTGAATGAAGTTACATGTTGCAGCAAGTAGACCAAAATTCTGACAACCTAAGACAAAGAAACTCGTTCTCAGTTTTTGAGATAAAAAAGTATATATTATATAAAACATTTCACTTGTATGATGATGTAAACACACAATTTGCCTGTCTGCAGTTACTTCATTAGTGCAATAGCACTCTAGGCACTGGTCATATTAAAATCTCCTTAACATTAACAGACCCGCCAGCAGGTCATGACTTTTACTCCTTACTTTTATAACTTAATAACTCAATCATTTTTGTGCTGTTTTCCATGTCATTGTTGAATAATAGGCCTTAGGGTGAGGACGTCCATAAAGCTGAAGGGGTTAATAATGTCATCCCATGGTGAGTACAGTAATGAGTACAGGACACGTGAATACATCCAGTACTGTCATTGCCGCATCTCTCTGAGTCACTACACACACACAGACACACACACACTGTGTTCTGTTCAGTAGTCCATGAAGAGTTATGAAATGTCTTTTGCTCTGTCATTTGATGCAGTGAAGTGGTAAAGTTTGGCCAAGTCATTTTGTGACTCACTGCTTTTGCACACAGGCTTCCAGTCTCCAGCACACACTTTTCAAGAAGGTTGCTGCAATGTCATATTAATGTCCAATGTTTCTTATAATCACAAAATGTAGCCTCTTGGCATTTTCCATCTGAATTTGCATGTTCAAATCTCAGGGTTTTTACATAATAAATACATGAAACAAATGAAAATGTGAATAATTTTTGTTAAAAAAAAAGTCCTTCATATAAGCAAAAAACATGTTTTAATTTTTATGATTTGTTATATAACACATGCTTACACTTTATTGTGAAACACAAAAAATAGGCAGTTTAAGCTATTTTGTTCCAGGTATATTTTTTTCAGGCTGCACAACACTTAAGGGACTTTATGTAGGTTTATCTTACAACTCAGATTTGTGCACTTCACCATGACAAAAATCCAGTTCTGTATCTTGAAGACTTCAAGCAAAATCAAAACAATTTTCAATGTTGCTTCCAGTGGTTTATATATATATACACAGGGGTGCACATAATTGTTTGGTCTAGTTCTCAAAGGAGCACCTACAGATGTTGCTTGGTGCTCACCTTTTACAATGCTCGAAAATACTACAAGCATTGATCATCACTACCCTCCTGACATCCACTGTTTGGAGCCATGCTATCTCCTGCAGCCATTTTTAAGAGAATACTCTTTTTTTACCTTCAGTCTCAGTCTGGCGTTTCTTTGGAGGTGGTGGAATACCAAAGTAATTACTTAATGTAGCTTGTTTCTTGGACATGCTGATGAATTGGTGGAAATCTTAAAACCAGTGAAAAAATAAGCTAGAGCCCGCCTATGTTACCGTCAGGGTTGCCAGATCCATCAAAATTATTTAGCCAAAAGTCAGTCTAAAACCCGCCCTTCAGAAGCTTAAACTAGCCCAAAATGTGTCTGTCACACGTTTGAATCAAATGGCAAAACAAGTGAGTGTTCGACTTAGTATTTGTTTATAAGGAATTTATCAGTCCATCAATCATACCACCTCTCGTATTCCCCCATTTACCCATATTAGCTTGTGACTGACTCTCACTCACTCTCTCTCTCTTTCTCGCTCTCTCTCTCTCTCCTTATATTATGTTCTCTTCGTTGTTTTTGTTGTATTCAAACTTCCTTAGTGTCGACTTAGTACACGTTTGCCCGCCGTGTTGATCTAGGCAACCGGCCGCGGCAATTTTTAAAAGTTACCCAATAAAACGCATCCCGCTACCCTTGAAAGTTCACCCGCGACTGGATATTCAACAAAACGATTTGACGTGAAAACCGCGAACCTGTCAACTCCGGTTACCGTGGCAAAACATAATCAAGTAAATGGTGCGCAAACGCTTTGTAATTCACTTTGTAATTCACGTTGCGCATTGTTAATTTTGACCACTTATGTGCATTCCTGTATATATATATATTTTTTTTTTTACCTGATATTCTCCTCAATGTGTTTGGTAGCCAATCGACCCACCCATTCATTGACTCTCCCTATCACTTGCAATGTCTCTGACTGTAGGAGGGTGCAGACTAACACAGGCCTCCTCTGATGCATGTGAAGTTAAGCCACCGCTGGGCAGCCGACTTGTTTGGAGGAAAGTTCAGGATCCCCTGTTCTGATGGATCGTCTGGCAGATGCCTGAACCAGCCAACATTTCTTAGTAGTGCTGGGGAGAGTGTGCCATTTTACCCGCCCAGAGAGTGCCCAGACAATTTTTGCTCTCTTGGGCTCGACTGCTTCATGATCGGGATTTGAACAGCCTTGGTCCGCTGAGACACTTGGGCGGCACTTCGAGTGTTTTTACATTTTTAAATGTTTCCAAAAGACATGGCACATGGTTTATCTGAAGTATTCCCAAAATAGGCAGAAATTAGCAATTTGTGAAAAAAGGTAGGGTTTCACCTTTTATATGACTCCTCTCTTTTGTTTTGTTTCTTGAAAAATAATGAATGGAAGGAATAGATGTCACTGGTACGTTCAGGATATTTAAGAGGTTTTTATTATTTTTAAATTAATTTTAATTGTCTTGTATTTGCAATAGCCCTTTGAGGCAGTAGGATTTTTTTTTGCTTGTAATTATCTTCATGTAAAGCATTTTGAATTGCCATTGTGTATGAAAGTGGCTATGCAAATAAATGTGTCTTGTCTTGCCTTAAGAAGATCACATTCAACACTCAAAAATGCACAAATGCTGCAAAAAAGTAAACATCTTTGTGGAGAGCTGATGCTCTTTAGCAGAAGATATACTCAGATAAAGATATAATTGTATGAGCTGAAATGATTTATGTCATTAATTCACCTATATAGAGTAGACTTATCATGAACAGTGTTATTCAAAAGTTTTAGCTCTCCTGGTTAAAATAAATCTACTTTTGAATACATACCATATTTAAGATGGTTCCCTATAGGAGCTGTGGTTACCTATTTTGATTTCATTTGTCTTAAGAGAAAATACACTTGGACTGAATGTTGAGACATTTCAGTTTGTTTCACTTTTTGAATGTTACTTTAAGTCCATTTATAATATTACAATTGTTGAAGACCATTTTATATGGCTTCCAGTGTTTAATTAATGATTCCAAAACTAAAGTAATGGAGTAAGATATCATAGAGTAATTAAACAGAATCTGCAATCGTAAATCACACAGACCAACTCATTAAAAAAAATCCACTTATTATTTAGGGTCATGGCAATCAGCAACAGTGCAAATGAACCTCAAAGAAAAATGTTATCTTCATTAAAAATGTAGAATAGGTACACCTTCACTAATACTTGGTTCAGATTATTTGTCCATAATTTAGGTCACATATGAAGCCTGTGCAATGATTATCCTGGCACAGACGGAGTGTATTTTATATGTCTGTCTGAACTACAGTTGACCTGAGGCAAGGTGGAGCCCGTCTGATCTCCACACTCACCAGCTGACTTTGCCTTTAGACATGAGAGAGAGAGAGAGAGAGAGAGAGAGAGAGAGAGATGAACAGTGGCTATGGGGGTGTACATATTGTCTGTGTTGATCTGTATGAAACAAACATGATATTTTTAGACAACATTTTTAGAAAACAAATCAAATATTGAAAGAGCTATGAAAATGAAATATTCTTAGGCATGGCATGTGATGATGACAAACAGATGTGATGAAAGATGCATATATGCAAGAGTGTGTGTGTGTGAGAGAGAGAAAGAGAGAGAGAGAGAGAGAGAGAGAGAGAGAGAGAGAGAGAGAGAGAGAGAGAAAGAGAGAGAGAGAGAGAGAGAGAAAGAGGGAGGGAGGGAGGTTTGGTCCTCTGGCTGTATGAGTAGATCAGTGAAAGTTCTAGCACACCCGCGCTCAGCCCATTAGGCTCCATTACACAGCCTCTTTCTCTCTCATTTCCTTTCTTTTCCATTGTTGTTAATTACCACGTATTGGCCTACTTGAGTACATTGAATTATTATTACATTTAAACTTTCTTCAGACAGTTGCACAACATTTCATATCGACTCTCACAATTAATTCTCAAAACTAAACTATTTTTAGACTTTCATGGAGCCTGTAACTTCTTGGAGAACAATGAAAAGTCTTCAAACATGTTCACAGTTACTGATGTGAGGAGAAAGTTAACACCATTTGAAAAGACCAGCAGGCCATATATTTTATGCAGGGTGCAAACTGTGTCAGAGCTTATGTGGGGTCACCCATAAATGAATGAATTTTGGGCAGGGTGTTACTTATCATTTAAAGTGGGTCCTTTTGCTCCTATAAAGGCTCCAGGACCCCTCAACCCTACACTCACTTTGCACCCTTAATTTAGTACAGTACAGTACTGTTTTTACTTGGCATGCACCAAAAAAAATTGTGGCAGAAACTGAACAAAATCAAACATTAACCAAAGGATGAATACCCAACACAATTTTCCATTTATATAAATCATTATAGAACTAGGCTATTTCCCAATATATGTCTTGTAGTTAGTCAGGAATTAATTAATTAACAATTAATTAATTAATTAATTAATTGTTTGACAGCTTAATAACAGTTTAATTGATTATTCTTTTATATTTGCATAAAAAAATGTCAGAAAAATTATACAAAATGACTATATAATAATTTATTAATATGCATTCTTTGTTTGTTAATATTTAATTTAAAAAAACATTAAACAAAATCTTAAAAAGCGTTAAATTGAATGTAAGCCACATGGATGTTTTGTGTGTTTAATATGAGTGTCTTACACTGAAACACTGAAACACTTAACATTTCTTCAGGTAATCATGAGATGGTCCCAAATACTACAGCCACTGGAGCAAACACAACACAAGTTAACACAAACACAACACAAGCTAACAAACACAAACACAACACAAGCTAACACAAAGTTAGCGCAAACAGAAGTTAAAAGACACAACACAAGTTATCACAATGTAAAGCCAACAACCACAATGCTAGCACAAACAGATACAGATACTTTATTGATCCCTTTCCAGGGAAGTTAAGATTCCAGCCTCATTAAAGGGCATCCGTCTCGCACGGCGCCAATCTTAACACTAGGGTGACCAGATTTGGGTTTCTGAAAAGGAGAACACTTTTTTTTTTTTTTTTTTTTTGGGGGCGGGTATCGGTGTATGATATGACACAAATGACATGATGTCTGTGTAAAAATTGCATTCATTGAACAGCACAAAACATAGTACACTAACAAAAACATACACTGACATGTTTTGAGTGTAATAGTGATAGACTAAGTAAAAAAAGAATAATTTCTTTGTCACAAAGAAATCAGTAACTTTAATGGAAGAGCTCTCTCCCCTGGCTCTGGCTGCTTTCGCGTGCTTTATTGAATTGACGTGCACCTGCAGGTCGTTGGCACCTTTATTTGCCACAGACACATAAGTGCCTGCTTTACACGTCAAGCACTCTGCCTCATACCACGACCCTGGCGAAAGCACAGGAATTTTTTCTTTAACTCCTCCGTAAACGTACACTTTTGTTTCGGCACACATGTGCTTTCCCTTGTAAACACTCGAGGGTAGACTGGCAAGCCCACGCTTTCTTCTTCTTCACACACACACACACACACACACACAATGCAAAGTAGATAGATTTGAGGAGAAGGGCGTGACTAATTTGCGATACAGAGAAACCTGGAATGGAGTGGAATGGAATGGAGTGGCAATTCTAATCACAATGCACTGTATGTATTATGTTTGAGGCAGTCGTACAAAATTCCGGACGATTTTGAAATTCCCCCCGGACATTTTTTAACATCTCAAAAGTAGGACATGTCCGGGAAAAAGAGGACGTCTGGTCACCCTACTTAACACAACACAAGTTAACACAAACACAAAGCTAACAAACACAAAGCTAGCATCAACACAACACAAGCTAACACACACAACACAAGCTAACAAAAACACAAACACAAGCGAACACAAACACACACAACACAAGCTAACACAAACACAACATAAGCTAACACAAAGCTAAGCAGCTAACACAAAATTAAACAGTATAAGGGTAAATATTTATGACATTATACATAAACAACAAACATTATGCTAAACACTTAATATAAAAAATGAATAACTTAAATTCTTTGAATAACAAAATCTTTTAAGCTCTGATCAAAAGAAAAGTCCATTTTGAATCTCTCATCTGAGGTGGAAGCCATTCTTTCAGTGCCCTCTCTTTTCCCCACTCTTTATTATATTTTTTTCCATATTTTCCCCACTTACTCAAGCTCATTCTTATGCTGCCTCATCACTCTGGTCAACTTGGGCTGAGCGATAAACAGAAAACAGGGGCTTGGAAGGGACAAACGACCTATCACTCGTCTTTTGGTTTCTTATGGGGAGCTGGGAGATAATCAAAGAGTTTCACTCGGAAAGAAAGTCAAGCCCAAATAAGTGACGTCATGTTCAAAAACAAGCACAAAAACCACAACCCGTGACTCACGAGATTTGCAAGCGACTTTAGAAAAAAAACAAGCCCAAAGTCGCTTATAATACATATAATATAAAACTGGTGCTGATAAATCTGGGTTTTGTTGGCGAGGAAAAGCAGAATTCTGAATGTCAAACAAATGTCCACCATTAAACTAACTTTACCAGTAAAGTTACACTCCAGTTCACGTCTACAGCCACGAACTAGAAAAAGGTTCTGTTATTAAATAGGTTCTGTATAAATATAGAAAATTGTTCGGTATAAATTAGTTGATCTTTCCACTTATTCGGCTGAACAATGAAAGTGTTTGTTTTGCCATTTCCGATGGAATAATTTCAGTTTTTCAGTGTTTCAATATTTGTTGCATCTCTAGTTTTTATGAAAACTAGTTTTCTTTCCAATGTTGTTAGCATGCAAACAATTTGAATAATTAACACAGTAGGAACCTTTATATTCAGATTGTGAAGTTTGCTGTGACTTACTGGTCAGTCAGCAATTGAACAATGTCAGTCCAAACATGATTATGTATGAAAATAATTCAATGTCACTTTGCTTAGAAATTATCTTTATTAACCACAGATCAGATTTAAACCTGTCTAAAGATAAGATTAGATCTAAAGATAATTATGTAGAAAGGTTTTGTAGGTTTGTGGGGCTTGACCTTTGTGTGACTCAGGCTTACAGAGTGATTTAAATACAACTGAAACAAAAAGCCAGAGGCTCAGAGTCTCTCACACTGAAAATGTGGCCTTTTAAATACTCTACAGTGCAAAACTCTTAGATTCAGGCATGAAAATGATTTACAACTATTTATCTGGGAATTAAGAGCATGTTAGCTCATAACACTACATAACATTAGGCTGAGTATGAATACATATTAATAACAGTAATAATTTTAACACCAGTGCATCAGACATATTACATGAATTTAAAGGATTACCTTAAAATTTTCTACTTAACCCAGAGGTCCGCCAAGACATGCTTGGAACCTAAACTTTCCTTCTTTAGTTCAGAACAGGAGCTGCACAGCTAACATTGCTACCAAACACTAGAACTCAGTAGTCACCTAAATAGCTCAGTTGCTTCCATCACTACAGCTCTCAATGTTTAACATGTTTAAACAACATTAAGATTTTAATTAATGTCTCACAGACTAGTCATGGGTTATGATTTTAGATACAATATGACTTGCTATGAGCTTTAAAAAATTAATAAAACTTCATTTCTACAGGCAGCCATGTTTGACGGTTGGTAGAGAACTCATCTGGTATGAGATTCCATCACATCTGAAGTAAGTAGAAAACTTTTTAAGTATGTATTTGAGGTGCACATTGTTTTTATACCCCACATATCTCATTGAACTTTATGAAGCATTGATTAGCACAGGCTTATCTCTGGGAATTTTTGGAAAATGTTTATTAAAACTGAAGCTATTAATTTTTTTTCCTTCCAAAAATACTCACTGTTCTGATTAAAGACTTATTATAGAAATATATAATATATTTATCTTGTGTGATAGGAAACATTACTCTATGTTGGGGAATTTGGTCATGTCTCACAGTGTTATAAAAAATGTGTGGGTCTTTGGTTCACATGCCTTAAAATTCACATAGTACACATTCATAAGATTGCTGAAGTATGTGCTCACTTAATTAATTAATTGTAATTGTTTAATTTTGGCACATATGTACAAAACTTTTAGTGTGATGTGATCTCAGCCATATTTCTGTAAGCGAAGAGGGCCATTTTATTTAGTCTGATGAAACTTCTCATTATCAAACAGTAAATGAAATCAGAGACCATCCATCTTCATAACCACTTAATTAATACTGACCTCAGCGCTGACAAGCAAGCATGATAACCATCAAGCCACCATGCTGGTCAATCAGAAACAATCATTCAAATATACAGTAAAAAAGCATTGAAACTCAGATGTCTGTTCACAGCCTGTATTCAGTTTCTGTCAGTAATATCCACCAATATAAGACAGGAATCTGATTCTAGATCAGCACTGCTACTTTGATAAATATGGGTTCATGTTTCTGTGTAATTCTGCAGTGTAACATCTCCCCCTGCTGGAATGATCAACACTAACACAATAAGTCATTTCCTGAGACAGGACTTGACACTGCCACTGTAATAATGATGCTCTTCTTTGGGATACTTAAATCAGTTTACACAGAGGCCACAAAAGTCTTACAGAAACTGCCGTGTGTGAGTGAGGAAGCTGACATTTCTAAACCCACAGTGCTTCTAACTGCATTTACTGGCTGTGCCAGTCATAACATTAATGATAAAACTCTTCATGCCCTGTTAAAACTGCACGAGTGATGCTTACCAGAAATATTGATGTGGAGGATGGACTGGTCAATGGCTCTTTTGGTAAAAAATAATCACAAAGACCTCTAACAGTGCTTCAGTAGTTCAGAAGATTGGTCTTGAGCTGGATAATGTTAATGCAGGACAGAAACACCGTAAAAAAGTGTCTGCTGGCTCAGAAAACATTGTTTACATTGAGAGAGAGGAGGAAAGTCTGAAGAGAAAAGGGACAGTTCGGAGGCAGTTTCCTTTAAAGTTGGCATTTGCATGTACTACACACAAAGT
>BRDA01060259.1:1679-21795 GCA_036984385.1 Crenuchus spilurus
CGTATTACTATTTTTGTGTACTTTTCATTTCCTATACCCAAGAATCGTCTTTTGGTTCTTCTGGACTTCCAGTGCCTCTTTTCTTTAACTTTACTTTGATGTCCGTGACCTTCAGGTCTTCTTGGTTTTCTGCTAAGAACCCATATCCTTTACTTTTCATGTGTTTTTATCATTATGCATCACCACAGTTGCATGGAAGGTGCATGGAACTCTATTGCTTTTGCTTACATTGTTCTTCTTCTTCTAGTTATTATTTTTATTATTATTTGCCTGAACAAATGTTGTGGAGCAACAATCATAAGTTATTCAGACACCAAATCTGAAGGGACGGTGTAAAATGTTTGCATTTCGTTGGACACATAAAATAATTCATTTGGCTGATCGGAGGCACAATAGAGCAGCATTTATTGTATGTTGTGGTCTTTCACCTCCTAAATGATAACAAGTATATCATTATAAATGATACAGAATAAAGTAAAACATATTTTGTCCTTTGGATATTTGGTTTATTCTGAACAAGTGGCTCATTTCAATTTTGGGGGAGAATTTAGAGCTAATTGGTGAGAAATGGTCTTGGGCTTTCAGGTCACTCACACAGTACTGGGATCCCAATGTTCTGCAGAGACTGAACTTCAGTAATAATATTACAGTCATACATGGACTGTTGTATTCACACATATACTTCATCCAAATAAAGCTGAACAGCAGCACAGAAATGTGAGCAGGAAGCTAACTTCAGCTTTGTGCTGCTATCTTCTGTGCAGTTCATTTACAGGACACGGTACTGAGTGATTGACTGGTGGGAGATACCAGGCTACAGTGATCGAGTAATTGTACAAGTGTGCAAATGAGCAAATTAAAGGTGCTGTGCTATTTCGTCCCTGAGAATAAGACTGTGTGTGTTAAGGAGTCTGACAGCCTGAGGGTCTGAATGCTGCGGTATCTTCTACCAGAAGGCAGCAGGGTGAAGAAACCATGTGATGGATGTGATGGGTCTTCCACAATGCTGAGAGCTTTCCGGATGCAGCGCTTCTTGTAAATGTCTGAATGATGGAGAGAGACCCCATTGATCTTCTCAGACGTATGTGTTTTCTGACATATTGTGTTCTGTTATGAATAAAAATAGCTAATCACAGCTAAACAGTAGTAGACTGGAATCCTGAATTTGGTCTGTGTTTATGTAAAGCAAATATACCAGAACCAAAGAGCTTATGTATGTCAGTGAGAGGGGAGCAATGCAAATACTGATTGTTTGTTTCCTCCTGTTTGTCTGATCACTTGATTGCAAATATATGACTCACCAGCTCCTCTGGCAGACTGCAGCGTTCAACACTGGATTAAACTGGATTAAGATGTATTAAGATTAACAATCGGGGTCAAATTCCTATAAAAGGTTAGCGAAACATACTGAATCATAAAAGCTGCCTCATTTGATGGTACCATGTGCCAGAAATCCTGGGTGATAGCCTGCTTGCTTTGGGAGAGTAAATTCTGTTCAGAAGGAGCAGGTTTAATCCTCTTGGCAGTGTTTTTCAACAAGCTAAATTGAAGCTCAGAAACAGAAAGACAGAGAGAGATAAAGGGAGAGAGAGAGTAAGAGAAAGAAAACAAAACCTTTGCCTTTTGCTGTGTTTAATTACATGCTTTGGTCAATAATAAGTTCAGTGCTAATCAATGTGTAATTGTGTTTGTTTGTGCTCTCAGGCTCCTCTGACCATGTCACTGTGCAATCTTCTTCAGTGTGTTGGTGCTTCTGCTTGGAAGAACGAGGTAAAATGTGTGTACGTGTGTCACTATGACCAGTAGGGCTGCGAATCTTTGGGAATCGAATGAATCGATCCAGAATCGATTCTTGGGGTCACGGATCGATTTTTTTCAGATTCTTTCAAATTGAAACGAAATACTTTACCGTTGCAATCTCTGCAAATCGCATGAGTCACGTCAAGCCCTTTCTTACCCGGGTCGGGTTTACGGTAAAGTCCAAAGTGTTTCCAAATGGTTGCTTTCAAAGACCGCGGCTTGGCTTGCATGCCTGTACATAACCTGTGCTGCTTCCTTGTTTTGCCTAGCACTACGGTGGCTGAGAAGGCACATCCACACCCGCAAAAAAATTGATTTTTTGAAAACGAGAATGTGAGAAACGTGATTCGAGCTCAAAGCGATTTTTTCCTGCACGCCTAATGAACAGTATAGGGCCTTCACCTGATTGGACTCATATACTCATTACATTTACACATTTTGCAGATGCTTTTGTTCAGATTGTCTTACAATGTTAATCATTTTACAGACTCAGGCAAACGTAGCATTGGGAGTCTTGCACAAGGACACATAGTTTAGCTCATTTTGACCGATGTGGAAGGGGTCTTGTTCAAGCTTGCATTTTCATTCAAAATAAATTGGTTTCCAAAAAGTGAGTTGGGTGACACGGTGACTTAGTGGTTAGCACGTTCGCCTCTCAGCGCTGAGGTCTTGGGTTCGAGTCCCCATCTGAGCGGAGTTTCCATGTTCTCCCCGTGTCTGTGTGGGTTTCCTCCCACAGTCCAAAAACATGGAGGTCAGGTGAATTGGGTCCATAGGTGTGAGTGTGTGTCACCCAGCAGTGTATTGGCGCCCTGTCCTGGGCTTACTTTAATAGTGTAATGCCCTGCCCTGCGCCCAGTGAGGGGGTAGGGAACTACCCGCGACCCTGATAAGGATTAAGTGGGTGTGATAATGGATAAATGGATGAAAAGTGAGTTTCCAGTTGGAACCAAAAAATAGCAGGATTTTTTGTACAAGCCACGATGATATTCATGGGCATGTTAGGATGTATAAAAAAGAAAAATCAACAATAGTAATGCCTCAGAGCGTAGTCTGCTGAAGGAACAGCATTCCTTGTGTTTTTTGGTGTTCTCTGGAGTTTGAAGGGAAACTGGAACACTAGGAAACAGAGGCACTATGTCGAACTTGTGGAAGATCTGGACAAACTACTGTTTACTTCAATTGTGTTTTATACAATGCCCTCCACTGATGACCATCCTTGGTTCCAATCAAAACTGGTTCTAGCGCGGGCCCATTTGCTGGATAGAACTAAGGTTTGAAGAATGCTAAATGCAACCATTTTGAGATCCAGAGTTCATTTGATCAACATGAGTCAATATCTCACTGATCTAATATCAGAACAACACAATTCACATGATAGACCTATGCAGACAAGTGAGTTTGGAGGCATTTTCCATTATGCTATCAAAAATCCTATTAAACAGTGGAACCTCAGTTATTGTTTGCCCTGGTTATGATACAATACGATGATCGTCAACTTTTCTTGGGGAAATTTTGTCCTAGTTATTGTTCATCCACCCAATGATGCGCTGCTAATTTTGCAAAACCAAAGCATCCACCCTCGTATCCGTTGTTCATTCTGGTTTTGTTTCTTTCTCCGCCTTCGATTCTCATTGATAACAGTCAAAACGAGCTAAAGCACGTCACACATGGCACAGCATCACTGCCTAAAAACGAGTGTGATAAACAGTGGCCAAAACCTCGAGAACAGGTGTACAAAACAAAGGCTGCTGGCTGAACCAGAGCGTAAACCCACAACCTCCCATTTAAATATCATATAGGCCACAAGCTTTTGCGTTCCAGGCCTTGGGACTCCTTTGGACATCTGGCTTTTTTCTTGAATGACCTCAGACACAGCTGGCTTAAGAAACCAAGTAACGGTAGAAGACACCACATTTTAGCAATGAAAGGGATCCTGCTGTCCAACGCTGTAAACACCTGTGGCTGAACAAGAATCCTGTTTTATGATGATCTCCTGGTGGCTGATGTGCTGCAGAGACACTGAACCTGCACCTTATCCAACAAGGCTGAGTGAAAGGAACCTCTAACAGCACACAAAGCCAGAACAGCTATCTTATCTGTGGTAATCCCTTACATTTCTGTGGGAAGGATGTGGGAACAGTGCTTCCAAAGACAACACGCATCAGGTTTCCATGCTGTGTGTTGGTCACTTCTATCCAGTGTTGAACAAAAGGAGGAAGTTGACATCACTGTTCTTAATGTAAGACTTGAATTAAATATAGATCAGGACTTTTAATATTTCTGACAAATAACCCTCATATAGATTTTCCACACACGGACACACACACACACACTCCTGTATTCCTTCTTCAATAAGAGGCTTTCACTTTAATCTTAACCACGACTAACAAAAGAACACATACAGTGGTTTTGTCCTTGTGGCCACCAAACAAATGATCTAATGGCAGGTTTCATGTTTTTCTGCACTTACAGGGACATAGCTCCCTACAGTCACAGTCACACACACACACACACACACTCCTTATGACAGATTCAATAAAAAAGAACATGAAGCTGCAGAGAAATTTGGGGAGATTTGTGAAGAGGCACATCCACCCCATCTGACTGAAACAGGCCACCAAATCCACAGAGACAGGCATACCACACACCTCACCAGACGATCTATTAGACTGCCCTCAGTGGGACAGAGACAGAGAACGGCAATATAGAGAGATGCTTAGAGACTTTAGACTGAAAAAAGGAGGGGGTGTGTCTTTTTTTTAAACAGTAAGACAAGAGCAGGCGTACTACTAACAAAAATATCTGAACCAGATTTGTCATATTCAGCCTTTTGGGGAGGATGACGGATTGGTGTGTGTGTTGTGGTGAATAGGTGGGGGGATGTCTGGGAAAGGTTGCCTGTGTGTAGAGGTGTTTTCTGGTTTGTGTGTATGTGGGTTGTGGTGGGGACGGTGTGTGTGTGAGTCTGGTTTGTGAAGAGAGAGGTGTGTGTCTGTGCGGGAGGATATTCATATCATTCTGCTGTGTGTTATGTGTGTTTGTCTTTGTTTTTGTACAGTATGTGTTTTAGCACAGACATGTCCTGAAAACAGGATTAACCTACAACAGGCAAGACCCACTTTGTAAAGTTCCCTTTAAAGTTACAGAGAATATTAAAAGGAGACACAGACACATCAGACACATTTAATTCACATGAAACTGGAGCTGATAACATAGACAGTGAGTGTAGATACAAGCTATGTGTGCCTAATGAAGTGGCCAGTGAGTGTGTATATACAGTATAAAATATAGAGAGATTTTGTTCTGTCAGAGATGATCCGGAGTATACATTTGATCACAGGTCCTGATGTGGTATAAAAACAAGCCTGTGTGTGTGTTGGCTTTGTGCATCAGGTGGGGGATGGGTGCTGTAGTCACCTGTGGTCTGTTCTAGTTCAGTCTGATTGCTGATTGAGGGGAGCGCAGGCTGTCTCTGCTGGAGGCTGAAATCAGCTCCACGGCTGATCTGAGAACAGTGAGCTCAAGTAAACATCATTTACTACACTGACCTCACCACACACTGTACGGAGTCTGTGAAGTCTATCGCAAGTTTAAAAGAACAGTCCAGCTCTATCCTTCTCAACTTTTCTTTAAAACTAGGTTTTGTGTTTACTTTTTATCTAAGCACAGACAAACATCACGAGTATTGTCTGAGGTGCTCTCTTAAAAACATAAATGACTCTTTTGACATATGACTGAGAAAAAAACATAAATTTACTCAAAGTGGTTCTTAAAAAACTGTCCGTTGAAAGGTTCTTTAGCAAACTATGGTTAATCTATGGCAGCGTTGCAAAGAACCCCTTCTTATGTCATTTGACACCTTGTTTTTAAGGAGAATAATTGGTTGAGAAGTGCACGTTTAAATGTAATGTGAATCCCCAATTACAAATCCCATTGTTTCTAAAGTTGTAATGGTGTCAGACTGGACGTGGAACTAGAACCTGACAGACAACTGCAGACTAAGAGGAATGGAGGAATATTTATGGTGTACTGAAGGGTGATCCAGAGGTCAATAACCAAGCAAGACATAAACGTACAGAAAGGTGAAAGGGAAGGACTAGACTACAAGTGATGATGGGAAATGTAGTTAGGGGAAGAAGCGCGTAAAAGGAGAAGGGAGGGTGACAAATGGGATTACTTGAGAAAAGTTATCTTTTTACTTGTTACTTCTGGATTTCTCAATTCTTGCAAAACTGGGGCATGAAAATGCACTAGTGAAAATCTAATACTTGACTGCCTGTGATATAGATACAGGATCTCTGATACAGTTCATGCTTAATAACAACAAATGGCTGATGGTGTATGAAGACCCAGAAACAAGCCAAAATAAACTGTTTAATAGGAAGTTTTCTAAAAAAAAAATGGTAAAGATGTTGGTGAATGAAAAGTCACCTGTTCAGATGAGGTTCTTACTCAGGACAGGATTTGTTTATCCGTACATTTCTGAGTTTACAGCAGCTTTTTCTGCACAGCCAGGATTGCAGTACAGTGGAACCTTAACTTATGAGTTAAATTCGTTCTGTGACTGAGCTTGCAACTTAATTTTCTCGTATATATATATATATATATCACATTAAATTTCAAAATTAAAATGAATTGAAATGCCATTAATCTATTCCAGCGACCTAAAACCCACACAAATTTAGTGTTTTAATATAAGACTAATGTACTTTATACATAAAAAGAGAATGTAAAAAAATAGAAGTAAAGAATTTTACGTGCATTTACCTTGAAGATCAGATGAAGATGCTGGAGGAGGTGGATGAGATTGGTGGAGGAGGTTGATGGAGGAGGTTGGGGAGTTTTTCATGTCGTGCTCTGCTGCTTAACTTAACTTACTTGATACACACTTCATGCTAATTTATTGCTAAAATTTAACTTACTGACTTTTTCGCCACACTTTCCTCACATTCACTTGCAGGACGTTTCAATAAAATCCTGTACAATGAGCTTTATTTCTTCCTCCATTTAAAAATTATTTAGAAAATGAGTGAGATGCATTTGTTTACAAAGCACTGAACCACTTCTTCTCTGCAGTGATCTCTGCACTCACACTCGCTACTGACTCCTACTGGCGGATGGAGGAAGCTCGCTCGCTCGTAACTCGGATCTCAACTTGCATCATAAAGTGAAAAATCTTGAAATATTTGTAAATTGATTCAGTCTTAAGTCAAGGTTCTACCGTAGTTATGCATAAGAATACAGTCATACAAAAAAATATCATGAAAATAATTTTTTGTGATGATAATTTGATTCAAAACGGTAACCTGTCAAATACTGAATTACATATACAGTGACATCTTTCAAGCCAATTTATAAAGCTTTCTCTAATTAATAATATAACCAGGCACATTGTCAGAAGTGTCTTACCTGGACAAAGGAGAAAAAAATGGAATGTTGCTCAGAAGTACAAACTTAACACAGTCCGTGTCAACAGTAGATTTTAGAGCACTTCATGCTTCCATCTGCTCACAATCTTTATGGAGATGCCCATTTCTTTATCCAGCAAGACCTGCCCACAGTGCCAAAACTACTACAGAATGGTTTACTGACTATAATATTACTGTATTCGATTACTCAGCCAACTCGTGAGCTATAGGTCATACTGATCAACATTATAAAAAATTTGATGTCTTGTCAAAAATACAATGTAACTCAATGTAAAAAGCTAAGCATATTATTACAAAGCTTATTTACAAGCATATTCTATGTAAACTCAAGGTACAGCTGCATTGATACAGACTATTATATATAATTTACAAACAGGTGTACTGTATAAGATTCTTAATTCACTCTGGTTATTGCTTAATAATGTATTATGGACAGCCAGTTGATGGCAAATATGTTACTTACCTGTAATTGGCCCGAGAAGATTAATAAAGAGATAACGATGCACAACACACAAATAAAAGTGCTCTGTGGTAGCTTCATTTTTATAGATTTCAGTATGTTTCAGATCATATAGCTTATCCTGTTGCCAAAAAATGGCAACATCAGGGAAGTGACCCTAACCCTGTATTTGTGAAGGCCCCAATCAAAAACATTGTAACACAACATGACAATGCCTACATTGTAGTGCTTCTCACTGCAGTCAGAAATGAACTGTCCTGGTTTTCACTTCAGAAATATTATGTTCTTCATATTCAGTGCTCTATGGATGAAATCAAGTTCCTTTATTTTGAATTTGTCAACAGTCAACAAAAATATCGCGTAGAGTCACCAAAATGTTGTTTTTGTGGAAGGATGCCAAACTGAGTTTCACATGTCAGATTATGACTTGAAAGGTCTCGGAAGGAACACTTCTTTAATAGAATCACTGAAATAAATCTTTTTCATGATATTCTCATTTTATGACCAGCACCTGTATTTATTGATATTTTCCTTTCTCTTTTGGCTTTGGCTATGTTAATGTGGCCCAAACTCGAGCCACATCCAACATGTACTCGTCTACATGCCACATGAAATGATGACCAAGAATTGGGTCAGATGCAGTTGTCAGACAAAATATTTTCATCCTTTTAAATAAAATACTACTGAATATTTTTTTATAAGATGATCTAAAGGAGGCCACGGAACAGCGGAAATGTGTTCTCTGGAATGAAGACATTCCTTCCAGTGTTTTTGGGATGAGGTGAGGTGGTGATTATCCAACATCCTGACCTCACTGACACTCTTGATGCTGAATGCTTTCAAATCATTGCAGCATTGCACCAAAATCTTTGTCTGGTCAACTTGCCTGGCTCTAAAATCTCTGGTAGATGTTGACTTTGGACTAAACACAGTGGAGCAACAGCAGCAGATGACATGACACCTCAAAGCATCACAGACTGCAGAAACTGCACACTGGACTTCAGACACTTGGATTGTGTGTCTCTCTGATTTTCATCACTTATAAGCCACACTGATTTTTTAAAAAGCTTTGAAATGTTACATGTTACATGTAAAATGTGACAATTGGACCATTTTTTAAATAAATGAGGAACAAAAATGAGCTTTTGCAATATATTGTACTGTACACAGAATTGTTAGAAGCTAGACCACTTTCCGTGTGCCTGCATGCGTGTGTGCCCACTTTACAATTATTTTTTCCAGGTGTTCCAGACACAGTTGTCATGTTGGGAATGCGCATGAAATACCACGGATTTGTCACTTTCTTTATTCTGGAATATCTCTGACAATGTGATGACAGCATTCTGGTCCCTCGTGCGTTCACTGAACAAATATTTCATGTGTGCTGAGACAGAAATGTCACGCGCCTCTTACGCCGCTGCCACCATTATGTGCCTGTAATGCAGCCTCTGATGAGATGCTAGCAGACATCTTTCTCAGCAATCACAGGAACTGGGTGGGAAGGCCAACCTGGGAGCTGCTCACCAACAATAACACAGAGTGATTTCACTCCTCAGAAAGGCCAAACCAAAGAGCTTTGACATGCAAAAGCAGTATGCTAGAAGGTAAACACAGCTCTCCACAATCTTCAGACAGGTTCCACCTATGTTCTGCAAGATTATGACACATGCCTAAACATGGCAGGTTCAAAATAAGACATAATTACAAGACTGGTAAGTAGGAACAGTCTAATGAAGGGTGAAATGTAACATGGGTTTTGTTTTTATGTACAGTGGGGAAAAAGTATTCAGTCAGTCACTGATTGTGCAAGTTTTCCTACTTAGAAAAATGAGAGAGGTCTGTAATTTTCATCATAGGTACACTTCAACTATGAGAGACAAATGAGAAAAAAAATCCAGGAAATCACATTGTAGGATTTTTAAAGCATTTATTTGTAAATTATGGTGGAAAATAAATATTTGGTCAATTCAACTCAATACTATGTAACATGGCAGTGACAGAGGTTAAACATTTCCTGTAAGTCTTCAACAGGTTTGCACACACTGTAGCTGGTATTTTGGCCCAATCCTCTATGCAGATCTCCTCTACAGCAGTGATGTTTTGGGGCTGTTACTGGTCAACATAGACTTTCAACTCCATCCACAAATATTCTAGGCCACTCCAGAACCTTTATGGAGCCACTCCTTCACTGCCTGAGCAGTGTGTTTGGGATCATTGTCATGCTGGAAGACCCAGCCATGTTCCATCTTCAGTGCTCTCACTGATGGAAGGAGGTTTTGGCTTAAAATCTCACAATACATTGCCCCGTTTATTCTTCCCTTAACACAAATCAGTCATCCTGTCCCCTTTGCATAAAAACAGCCCCAAAGCAGGATGTTTCCACCCCCATGCTTAACAGTAGGTATGGTGTTCTTGGGTTGCAACTCAGCATTCTTTTTCCTCCAAACATGGCAAGTGGAGTTGGTACCAAAAAGCTCTATTTCGGTCTCATCCGACCACAGGACCTTCTCCCATGCCTCTTCTGGTCATTGGTGAACTTCAAACTGGCCTGGACACATGCTAGCAGGGAGACCTTGAATGCCCTGCATAATATTAAACCATGATGGCATAGTGTGTTACTAATGGTTCTCTTTGAGACTGTGGTCCCAGCTCTCTCCAGGTCATTGATCAAATCCTTCTGTATAGTTTGGGGCTGACTCCTGACCTTTCTCAGAATCATTCTTACCTCACGAATTGAGATCTTGCATGGAGCCCCAGACAGTCACCTTGTTTTTCTTCCATTTTCTAATAATTATGCCAACAGTTGTTGCCTTCTCACCAAGCTGCTTGCCTATTGTCCTGTAGCCCATCCCAGCCTTGTGCAGGTCTAAAATTTTGTCCATGTTGTCCCTATTTGGAGTGTGATTGATTGAGAGTGTGGACAGGTGTCTTTTATCAGATAAGTTCAAACAGGTGCAATTAATACAGGTAATTAGTGCAGAATAGGATATGGTGCAGAATATTTTCCACCATAATTTACAAATAAATTCTTTTAAAAATCCTACAATGTGATTTCCTGGATTTTTTTTCTCATTTGTCTCTCATAGTTGAAGTGTACCTATGATGAAAATTACAGACCTCTCTCACCTTTCTAAGTAGGAGAACTTGCACAATCAGTGGCTGACTAAATAGTTTTTTGCCCCACTGTATACAGGTACAATTTTGATATTTAATTTTCAAGATTTAGTCTAAAGACCTATAAAGGAGATTATATTCCCTATAGCAAAAACAAATAAACAACAAAAAAAAAAACATCAAACTACACCAGGGATGTCTAAACTTTGTTACATTTAACTATTTACTACCCACTATGATGTATCTACTATCATTTATTCAGTAGTCACTAAGAATTATTCAGCATCTACTATGAAGCATTCTCCATCCAGTATGAATTATTCAGCACCCACTATGAAGTATTAAGTATCCACTATGAATTATTCAGCATCTAATATGAATTATTCAGTATCCAGCACTAATTATTCAGTATCTACTATGAATTATTAATCACTTTTAGTTCATTCAGTTTTCTAGGTATTTTGAGAATATATGATAAAATCCACAAATGCTGCTGCTCGAGATACTCAATGTTCTATGGTAGAAGGGCGAGGTAGCTCCATTTTGGTGCCTCCCACAAGTTGATGACACTGAGTTTATAAGCTGTAGAACCTGTTTACTCTCCACCAGAACTTTAGTGCATATTTTACTCAAGGTATCATGGTATGTATTGATTTTATGGATGGGATTTGAGCTACAATTATTTATATATCAATAGTCTCACTACTGTTGAACAATATCATTTTTGGCTATACTTTATTCAAGTGATAGTGTTTATTGAGGTTGGTTTTGGACTAATATCTCTATTCTAGTTTATTCACCCTTTAGTTAGCTCACAGAAAACCTAACCCTGTGAAATACAATCCCAGTTCCAAAAAAAAATTGGGGTGACTGTGTATAAAAGGTAATTAAATACATAGACCAATATTTTATTCACAATAGGACACATGTCAGATGTTGAAAGTGAGACATTTTACCATCCAAGAAAAATATTAACTAAGAACATCACTGCAGCAACACATCTCAAAAAAGTTGAGACAGGGGCATGCCTAACATTTTGTAGCATCTTCTTTTAACAACAATCTGTGTCTAGGAGGTGAGGAGACCAACTGCTAGAGTTTTGGGAGAGGGATGATGTCCCTTAAAATATATTGGAGAGAAAATCAGGGGTAAATATTTTTATATAATAAACTGCTTGATGTTACAAGGACAGCACTGTTTTCACACACACTCAGAATGAGAACAATGATTCACATCAGAGTAAGAGTGTAATTTGCTGAGAAATCCCATTACTGAGCTAAAACCCAGCTCTCTCTCAGATTTCTACACCTTAAATCAATCTAAGAAATCAGAATATGCGATTTACATGACCATTTGCATAATCGGATAACTTCAGAAATGCAGTCATATATGATCAGGTTATTAACTGTATGTATACATAGTCATTGTCAACACCTTGTAGGAAAAAGTTGTCACTGTCCTACCTCAGCATTTGCGGATATTAATTTTCTGACATTTTAAATTTTTATTTTATTTTATTTTATTTTTATTATTTTATTTTTATTTTTACTTTTATTTTAAATAGTTTTATGATATGGTTTTAATTGTTTGTCTTGTTAAGCACTTTGGTCAATGTAATGCATTGTTGGAAAGTGCTATACAAATAAAATTTGATTGATTGATTGATTGATATTGGTTGCAGGAGTTGTTTGCAACATTGGCAAAATGTTGTATTATAATTGACAGTGACAGTGATGATGACGGAACAGTGCAGGCATTTAAAGAAAAAACATACAAGCCTGCAAAGTTTCTCCAAACAGTGTTAAACAAACCAGAATATGTTTATATTTGACATTCTTCACAGTAGGCACCTCTTGTTTAGATGCAGCTTTCTTGGCATTTTCTCAGTCAGCTTTATGAGGTAGTCACCTGGAATGGCTTTCAGTTAACAGCTGTGTCTTGTCAAGAGTTCATGACTTGCATTTCTTGCCTCTTAATGTGTTTGAGACATCAGTTGTGTGTCTACTTTGAAGTAAAATCTAAAACATGTTTTGGTTTGTTTATCACTTTTAAGTTTACTACATGATTCATTATGTGTTCACTCACAGTCTGGATGACTTCAGTGTTTATTTACAATGTAGGAAAAGAATAAAAACATTCAATGAGAAGGTGTACTTTTGAAAACTTCTAACTGGTACTGTAAACTGTAAACATTACAATTCCTTCTGTTCTGGGCATTGCAGAATGTATGATGTTGCAAAATGCAGGTAAGACAAATACAATAAAACATTTATGTCATTTCCAGTCCTTTAACAAAGTTCTCGGTGTAATGGGGAAAATTACACAGTTATGAGTCACCACAAAACTATCACAATTTAATTTTGATTCCCTAGCCTTACACGTCACATGGGCAGCTTTTCAATAGCATATCACACACAGACGATTGATCCACATTTTAAAACAGTAAATCAACTTTTCAGAAAAGCTGCAGAAAATGACTTCTGACTGCTGCTTTGTTCTGTTTGTATAACACTGAAGAACAAATGGTCTCTGATGCCATGGAAAAATGATTAATGACTAAAACTTTGTTTGGCAAGTTTAGTTTAACAGTGCAGTCAATTCGCCAATTCAAATTATACTATGACCAGTGCAGCGCTCTAACCTGCCGCTTTGTTCCTACAAACAATGGTCCACTAATAGAGTCATACATCAAAAACTGAATACTGTGAAAAAGTTCATTTTTGTTCATAATTTACTTCAGAAATGTAATCTGTCACATATTTTATATTCATTACAAAGTGAAATTTCTAACCTTTTTTGTTTTGGATGTACAATACAGTGACAATTATGTTCATGTACAGTATACACTCAGTGCTTGAGGATCCTTTACAACAAACAAAGGTGTCAAAAGTATTGACATTCATTACTCAGGTAGAAGTACAGATACTAGGATTTAAAAAGACTTTTATAGAAGTTTAAGTATCAACTTAAGCTTTTTACTCGTGTAAAAGTACAAAAGTTCTTGTTTCAAAACTACTTAAAAGTAAAAGTAATGTAAGGTAAACAAATGCCAAAACATAGGATATAGTGCACTACACCACCCCCCGCCAACATAATAATTTTTTTCTAAAAGCTGTAATGACTATAATGTTATATTAAAATGGTAATGTTTAATTTTTTGGGGGATGTACTGACTACCTGTATCAGCTGCATATATGCCTCTTAAAAATTAAACATTTTAGTAATGTAAGAGCCATTTTGCACAAAAAAAAATATTTAATAGCAATTATATTGTTATTTTGTGTTTTATGTTCTTCTGTGTTATTTAGGAGCATTGTTTTAGTATTTAGAGTAAATCCTTTATTTTTCTGACAATCGATTGCTTTCCCTGATTGCAAACTTACTCTGTACTCCATTACTTTGCCCTGAGGAGATCAGGCCAGTATTTTAAGGTAGCCGTTTTCTTAGCGTAGTGTTATGCTAAGTAACATTTTTTATTTATTCCTTTGTTTGTTATCCTGGTAAAAACAATTCAAACGGACCTGTGTGAAAAACAAGACAGAATAAACGACTACACTTCATCTCTTTCTGTTGCTTTTGGAGGATTTTGGATTTGCAGGTATGAGTTAGAAACTTCAAGTGCTGCCTGATAGTGCTGCGTTGTGGCAAAGGCCCTTAATCAGCCATTATAGTCATTTTAAATATATTAGTGGACCATATATGTGTAGTACTGAGCTTACTGGAGAGTGACGAGAGTGATGTGCAAGTAGAATGGTTAATGTTTATACTTATCATCCAAACACAGTCACATTCACTCTTTCTGGATGGCCAGTTTATCTGGATAAGATGTTTTGTGAATGATGATGAACCCAAATGAAATAAGTAGAAATAATGAGGCTGTTTTTAAAATGTAAGGAGTAGAAAGTACCGATAACTGCATGAAAATGTAAGTAAGTAGAAGTAAAAAGTCGTCTGAAAATAATTACTCAGTAAAGTATAAATAACCAAAATTTCTACTTAAGTATAGTAATGAAGTATTTGTACTTTGTTACTTGACACCTCTGACGATAAATGACCCCATCAGTCCAGTGTGGCATGAAGGCTGTCAGCTTGTAGCACTGCTGAGATTTTACTGAAGCCCAGCTTGTTTGAGATTGTTTTGCTGGGTTGAGTGTTTGTTTCTCATCTTCCACTTTGACAATACCTCATAGATTCTCTAAAGGGTTCAGGTCCAAAGAGCTGGCTGGTCAATCAAGCACAGTTATATCATGGCATCTAACCGTTTGGTAACAGTTTTGCACTGTGGGCTGGTGCTAGTCCTGCTGGGAAAAAATGGCATCTCTATAAAGCTGGTCAGTAGATGGAAGCATGAAGTGCTCTAAAGTCTCTGGTAGATGTTGACTTTGGACTAAACACAGTGGAGCAACAGCAGCAGATGACATGACACCTCAAAGCATCACAGACTGCAGAAACTGCACACTGGACTTCAGACACTTGGATTGTGTGTCTCTCCACTCTTCCTCCAGACTCTAGCAGCTGATTTACTAATGAAACACTAAAGTGACTTTCATCTGAAAAGAGGACTTTGTACTGACTAACAGTCCAGTTCTGGTTCTGCTCAGTCCAGGTAACACACTTCTGGTGCTGTCTCTGGTTCAGGAGTGTTGATATTAGAGATCTGACAGTAGTCTGAGAGATACACAGTGTTTATACTTTTTATAGTCATTTACTCAAACTCACCATCACATTGTAATAATTAGAGATGCTGGGTTTCTGATTTTCATAATTTATGAGGAATACTGATCAATGTTAAAAATAGTCTTGAGGGCTCAATGTGGCTCAGTGGACTAAGGTACCGTCACTTTGATCTGAGCCTGTGTTAGTCTGCACCCTCCTAGAGTCAGAGACATTACCAGTGATAAGAAGAGTAAAAAAATGGGCAGGTCAATGGGCTATACACATTGGGAGCAAATCTGGTAAAAAAATAATTGATAAAAAAATTAAAATAAAAATTTATTATTTCTTATTTAATTTTGCTAATGTTCTCCATTTCCCAATGTGGTAGTCGCCAATTAACTCAACCCATTAGTGACTCTCCCCATCACTTTGCACTGTCCCTGACTCTAGGAGGGTGAAGACATGCAGATGCACATGTGGCCACAGCCTCTTTTCAAACTTCCGCTGATACACTGTCACTATGTATATATATATATAATTATTTTTTTAATAAATAATGAACACATTTGGGTGGCACGGTGGCTTAGTGGTTAGCACGTTCACCTCTCAGCGCTGTGGTCTTGGGTTCGAGTCCACATCTGAGCGGAGTTTCCATGTTCTCCCCGTGTCTGCGTGGGTTCCCTCCCACAGTCCAAAAACATGGGGATCAGGTGAATTGGGTAATCTAAAATTGTCCGTAGGTAAGTGTGTGTGTGTCTGTGTGTCACCCAGCGATGGACTGGCGCCCTGTCCTGGGCTTAGTTGAATAGTGTAATGCCCTGCCCTGCGCCCAGTGAGGGGGTAGGGGACTAACGGCGACCCTGATAAGGAATAAGCAGGTGTGTGAATGAATGAATGAACACATTGACTTTTCCACAGTATTCTATTTTTTGGAATGTATGACTAAATACAACACAGTCAAACATTTTACTGCTGTACATATTTGAAAGTTTTATCACTAGACATGTAAAATGTTCCATTACAGACATCTAAACTAATCTAATCCTTATCCAGCTACAGACACACGTGAAAGATCATGTCAAATTTCTCCTAACAGAATGTCACTCAGATGAAGAAAACAGACAAAACCTTCAATAGTCGATCTTATCGGCTAGTCGGCCAATTTTTCTGACTCAGGCCCCGGCTGGCGATTGCAAGCAGCACGTACAGGATTCAAACTCGCTATTCTCAGATCATAGTGACAGCGCCTTAGTCTGCCAAGGTTTGCTTACTAGGGTTGTCAACTGGCTAATGAATACAGGGACTTGTCATGATGACATGACTCATATTTCTATTTTTTGCACATTTGTGTCTGTTCACAGCTTATTCTCCTCTACTGGTCTTTCCTAACTAAAGGAAAAAAGTTGCTAACAAACAAAAATGAGGTTTTATCACATTTTGATTGCATTTTTGAAAATATAGTAATAATGTAGTTTCTAAAGTATTATAATGTGTTAAAGACATGACTTTGATATCATTTTGTACTGTTCTTTGGTAATATATGGAAAATCCTTTATTTATGTATGCAGTGGAGGTCATAGTCCTTTTGACGTCCCGGGTGAACAACCACTTGGTGGTATTGCCCCTTGAAGCAGGCTCCTTTAAACTGATTCACAAATGCCAATCATCAGTTGTGATTGCCTCCAATTGTGACAAGCTTACATAAGAGCTGCGGTTTGTATGTCTGACCCTGTGGTGCCACTCGATCCCTGATAACAGCATTTTTACCTTTTTGTTATTTTTGCCACCTCCTCTATCAGTACTTGAGTCCAACCCGAGTGCTTTTACAGGGCAGTGTCCGGGAGGAGTTTATCGTCTGTGTGGGTTTCCTCCGGGGTCTCCGGTTTCCCCCCACAGTCCAAAAACATGGGAGGTCAGATAAATTGGGTACTCTAAGTTGTCTTTGTGTGTGTGAGTGTGTGTGTGTGTGTGTACCCAGTGATGGATTGGCGCCCTGTTATGGTCTTAGTTAAGGTAGTGTAATGCCCTGCCCTGCGCCTGGTGAGGGAATATGGTACTAACTGCAATCAGGATTAAGCAGATGGGATAATGGATAGATGAATGGATGGATAGAAAGTAATGGGTAAGATGTTAAATAACTGTTTGTGTGCACTTGTACAGCAGGCTAGCCTGTTAGCATTAGAGTGAAGATCACTTTTAACTGGAATTAAAGTCATTAAGGTCAGTGTGTAACCAGTCATATAAGTATCAAGAAAAGGTAGCCGATTGTTCCCATAAAGAAAGTGAAAGTAAAACTTTCAGTCACAGCAGGAATGGCACCCCCACTAGCAATGTGGACAACTGCATCAATTACATGCATCCCCAGGTATATAGAAAAGTATTAGGACACCTGGACGATAACCACCCCACCTCATCCCCAATTAATCTCAAAATTATCATCATTCCAGAGAACACAGTTCCACTGTTCCACAGCTCAAAGCTGAGCCTCTTTATGTTCATATTTAAGCTGTGTGTGTGTTTGTACATCTGTGTCAGCAACTTAAAGCATCTGAATGAATTGATTACAAGAGGTGTCCACAAACATTTGGACATGTAGTGTATATTATATTTGCATTGCTGCTTAAATTATAGAGGAAGTGTATTTATTTATTTATTTATTTATTTATTTATTTATTTATCTATTGATTTATTTTAGGCTAAAAAGTCCATTCATGTCAGAAAATAAGCTCAGCGATCTGTAATCTGTAGCAGAATTGAGAAAGAGCTTTTATATTAGTCAGCCTGTTAACATACTGATGGAATCTGTGCCGCCACAGCCGTCCTAATTCGGAGGTAAATATTATCTTGTGCAACATTAATGAATGCAAACATGCCAACAAACAGACAAAAATTCCCTCAAAGATGCTAACCCACACACGCCTGAAACATTTGAGCGCCTGTGGGCTGGAAGATGGAGCCTTTTACCTCATCAGTGGCTGCATTCTGCCTGATTAGTTAGCTTAATTTAATTTGTGAGGCTTCTGTGAGTCATCAGTGAGAAAAACCTTTAAACAGCCTCTGAACAGCAACAGCAGGCATGAGGGTCTGGTAAAAAGCTCCCGATAGCATTACATTACCAAAGCTTTTGGGTGAGACACCACTTAGCAACTTAGTCATCACAGGGCACGTTAAGTTCAAATGTGTTTTTAGGTGAGAATTAAAGCAAAGTTGAAACATTTATATGTAAACAGTAGCTGGCAAAAATGTATAGTGTGCATAATAATACACTGGTGGATTCAGGAGGGCACATATGGTCGAAAAAAGGTCACCAAAGTGCCCTGTAGAATGGCAAAATGTGCATTTAGCTTCCTTTCACATAAGAAAAAATATAATATAATACATAATATATGACCTCTTTGTGATAAATGATGATGGTGTGTCCCCTCTAGTACCAGAAAGATTGATAATCTGTCTTAATGAGGTCCCTTATTTGGCTGCCTTTCCAATAGAAAAGGGCACATTAAGTGTCCTCTATTGCACACCTACTACTACCCCTACAGTGTCTGAAAGTGAGCCCTTCTCAGTAAAGAAAACATGATGCAGTGCGGTATAGGGTCCTCCTACAATTGTACATGATGACATGCCTGGGTAGGTGCCCCTCTAATTCAAAAGTGCCCCTCCAGTGGGAAAAATGTGCCCTTTTTATTTTTTGGCCCTGCCCTTCAAGCATCCTGAATGCACCACTCTATAGAGGTGAGGAAATACACATATATGAACAAAAAAGACTATATTTAGCATTTATTGTAGCCTCTTAAGCTCTTTAGAACCAAATGTGGTTAAAGACTAGCATCATTTAAGTAAGTATAAATACTCTTTATACTCTCACAGCCTCCAGGAGACCAAAAACAAAAGTGCTTAGTTAATCTTTAAAACAATAAACACTGTAATGGAGGCAGTCATGACCTAAAGGTTAGAGAAGCGGGTTTAAGTCTGAAAGTTCGCTGATTTGAGCCTCAGAAACAGAAGGAAAAATACTTTCACAGTAGAAGTGAACCTAATCGCCCAACTGCTCCCTGGGTGCTGCAGCAGGTGGCTGCCACTGCTTTGGGGAAGTGTGTGCTATGCTCACTAGTGTGTATTTACTGCACGGATGGAAAAAACAGAGAATTTCCTTAAGGGGATCAATAAAAAGTGCATCTTAATGAAATCACAGAGTTTAAGAGATGAAAAAACTTATGTAAAAGGTAAAAATGTAAGACACATGTACACTGTGAACCTTTGAGTTAACAGAGCTCAAAATAATTAATCAGTTTTTAACACCAAGTCTGCCAGAACTTTGTAGAACTTACAGGTTCAGTTATCTGTATTTTAATTGCATACGACTTAATTATGAAGAAAGGCAGCACAAATATTTTCAGTTTAATTCCATCAGCCGGAGTAATTAAGTCAATATGATTAAAGCATTAAAAGTAACTCTAAATCAGGAGGACGTAAGTGACTGGCACTTTCCACAAACACTGTTCAATTTACATCCCATTACCTTTTTAAAAGAAATAAAGCTAAAGCTGAACTTTCTGTGAAAGTGAATAAATGTACTCTGTGACTTAACCTAAAGTAAAATATCCTAAAGTTCTGTAGTCAAACTTAAAACAATGAGATATTAGTAATATCTGTT